>JAEDXX010000041.1:600000-841286 GCA_021725515.1 Epicauta chinensis
AGCAAACTATATTTAGAATCAGTAATTTTACAATGATTGTGTTTTAGACGTAAAGCATGGATCGAGGCTCTTGGTGCGGAAAATAAAGATATAAGTTTTTATGAAAATAGGAGAATTTGTGGTCGTCATTTTTCCCGAGAAGCGTATGCCCATTCCCAATACAATTTCCTTGGTCCAAACGCGCTTCCAAATCCAATACCACGTCGTCCTACTGCTCCTCTTTCCTTTTCACTTCCTACTAATTATGCTGCCGTTCCTGGTCCTTCCCAAAATCCCATGCCTCAAGATCTATCTTCTCTCTTTGGAGATCAGTTTGTTGTTCAGTGTACGAATAATGATGTTTCCAGGGAAAAACATCTTATTCGTACACTGAATAACAAACGGAAGAATATAAGAGCACTAAAAAAAAATGTCGTAAGCAAAAAGAAAAGCTTAATCAGTTGCTCAGTGGGGATGCCGAAGAATTAATAAATAATATCTTTAAGAACATGTCGGCATCCTCAAAAAAATTTATGTTTGGGCAACTGAAAGCAGCAAAGTGTGCTCCAAAGGGTAGGAGATGGACCTTTGAGGAAAAAGTAACTTCCTTACTTCTTTTAAAAAAAAGTCCAAGATCCTATGACCTTCTCAGGAGATTTCTTGTCCTTCCATGTCCAAAAACACTTACCCGTCTCCTGAGCAAAGTTCCTTTCCAGGCTGGAATAAATGCACATTTATTCCAGCACCTTGGGCGCTGTCTAAATTCATATAAAGAGGAAGAACGACTATGCTCCTTAGTATTCGACGAAATGAGTATTCGGGAGCATATTCAGTACAATTCCTCTTTAGATGAATTGGATGGCGTTGAAGATCTTGGAAATCGGGGTAGGAGAAGCAGAATTGCTAATCATGCCCTGGTTTTCATGGTTCAAGGTGTGGTGGGGAAGTGGAAGCAGCCTGTTGCTTATTACTTCACCCACGGGAGTATTTGTGCGGAGGAGCTTGAGCCTATTATTCGAGACGTCATTGACTCGCTGCTCACCATTAATGTAAAAGTTATTACAACTATTTGCGATATGGGAGCAGCAAATGTCAGGGCGCTTCGAATAATGGGTTCCTCCGTACTCCAGCCGTTTTTCCTCCACAGAGGTAGTAAAGTTTTCACTATCTTTGATCCTCCCCATCTCCTGAAATGTACCCGTAATCTTCTCCTCAAATATCCTATCAGTTTCCTATGGACCATAGCAGACCACAAAACTTCACTTACAGCTCGTTGGTCCCACATCAAGACTATGTATGAAGTCGAAAAAAACAAGCGGTCTCGCCTTCAGGTATTTCTTGTTAATTCATGGATATTCATGACATCAGGACATTATTTATTTATTAAATTTCTTAAAATACGTTCTTTGTAATTAAATTAAAATATTTACAGAGTGTCAGAAAATTAACTGATCAACACTTGGCGCCAGTGATGCAGTCAAAAATGAAAGTATCACTGGCTGCTCAAGTACTCAGTCAAGGCGTGGCCGCTAATCTAGAAACGTTCATAGTTCTTGGTACGTCTTCATATCTCAATAGAATGTAAAACATGACACCATTACACCTTTATCATATTTTAGGTGGTTTGCCGCCAGATGCCATCGGAACTTCGACCTTTGTGCTGCTGATGAATGATTTATTTGACAGTTTTAACGGAACTAATTCAAGCTTGTCAGAAGGTAAATATATTTTAAAAAAATTCTCAATATCAAAAAAACCACATTTATATGATTATTAAATTTATCAGTTGAAAATGAAACGCTGTTAGAACATAAAAAGAATTGTTTACACTTTGTGTTGCACCCGAAGAAAAAGTAATGTAGTCGTATGTACTATTAATAAATTATGTATGATTTCAGATTCGACACAATCATTAAAATCATCAGTAACACAAAGGTCCGATCATTTGAAGTTCTGGGACGAGGCCTACAAATGTATTCAAAGTTGGTCATTTGTAGGAGCTAGTCGTCGGCCCCCTTCACAGGTATATATTAATTTTACCAATTTTCAATTTCAAATAATTAAATGATTTTATTTCAGAACGGTTGGTTAACAACCATTAATGCCGTAAAGGGGGTCTGGCATTCTGTCGAGCAATTGGGCATCAACGAGCTCCGCACCAGAGCCCTAAATCAAGACCCCCTCGAAAATTTGTTTGGAGCTGTTCGTTCCGGATGCGGCAACAACAGCAACCCCACAGTACAACAATTTGTAAGTTCCTTAAAAGTTCAAATCATGAATGCACTTCTTCGTGGTAAGTTGCATGGGACAAATTGCGAAGAAGATGATTTGGTATTGCTAAGTAATTTGCAAAGTTTGTTTGATGTGGAAGAAGCTCGAGATACACCTTCGAATGAGGATGTCTCCAATCATGTAGACACTCCGGAAGTTGGAGATCATATTGTATCTGAAATAGTGGACGCTGTTGCAGCTGGCAGTATGGAATCCCTTTCGGTTGCCTATGTGAGTGGATACATCGCTCACAAAATTCTCGTTAAGAGTAATTGCGCAAAATGTTCCGTCATTCTCACTTCTGATGCTTCTCTTCCGTGTAATTTATTTATTTCAATGAAAGAGTTGTCAAATGACCAATCAAGGTTAACTTATCCTTCAGAAAATCTTGTAATTACGGTTGGTCATTTGGTGACTCTTTTGGAGCAATTATTGCCTAACAAATTGGCGGATACGGGGCTTCGGAAGCAGTTAGCTGTCACTCTTAGCGAACAAGGTAATTTCGCGTGGATTGATTGTATTTCGCACTTTGGTACATTAAAAAAATGTATTGTTGAGGCTGTTTGTTGTATCGGTATTCCATGGTACTGCAAGCGCCGTGTTCGGGATATGAAGGCCCGATCATTTTCGAGAGGGGTGCAACGGAAGCAGCGCATATTGCAACATCAATAAGATCTTTGAATCTTCATGTTGCAATATGCTAAGTTTCCGTTATAGTTTAAGTTATTTATTTTTTGTATTCTTGTTCAAATTGTTCTTGTTTTGTAATTATTATTATGTTTTTTTGTATTCTTGTTCAAATTGTTCTTGTTTTGTAATTATTATTATGTTTTTTTGTATTCTTGTTCAAATTGTTCTTGTTGTAATTATTATTATGTTATTATTGTTATTATTATGGTTTTTGTTAATATTATCGTTATTTAAATGAAACAATTAGTTTGCAAATCTTTCTATCAGACACACTTAATTTTTCAGTTTTATTGGTACAATGATCAAAGGTGGAATATTGGATTAATATAGGTACAATCATGCTCTTGGGAAAAACTTCGTGTTGTACTTAAAATAACTTTGATTGTGAATTTTATTTGTTAACAGTAATCTGTTCTTTGTATTTTATTTGAAAAGATAGTTCTTTAATGCAATTTCTATTTATTTAAAAACAAATACTGTTGACAAATAATTTTTAAATTTCATATTTGTATTATGTATATCTTGCTTTCTTTTTTAAATAAATCGAATTCAACGTTTTTTGTTCTTTTATTTTAACACCACAATAAATTATTTAAAAAAAAACATTGAAAATATATTTTAAATTTACCGCCTTTTTGCATCACGGACGCAAACCTTTCATAAATGACGTACAGAGCTCTGTAATCGTAATATTCTCTAGCGCCATCGCAGCTCCGGTTAAAACAAAATGGCGGAAAATTTATCATGGAGTGTCCGATCTATACTTATCTATGCTGTACGATGTCGAGTTCCGACCGACCTTCTACTCCTTCTGAAGTCGTTGAAGCTGCGAGAGAGTCTATCAAAAAATTACTACCGACTAAATCGGCAAGTGCCTATGAAGCGGCCTACGAAAAATTCTTCAAGTGGTGTTCCGCGAAAAATGTGGAAGTGTATTCGGAAAACGTCTTATTAGCTTACTTTTTGGAATTATCTCGAACCTTGAAAAGTTCTTCTCTCTGGTCGCAATATTCAAATTTAAAGAAAAACGTCGATATCTCAAAATACTGCAAGCTGTGCTTTGTTTTTGAAAAAACAAAAAAAAAATTACAAGCCAAAAAAGCCAAAATCATATCAAAAGAAGAATTTGACAGGTTTTTGTACGATAGTTATTGTTGGCGCTAGGGGATTGCTCCAAAATGCTAGTATTACTAACTGTGTGTTTCACATTAACGTTAACAAGTAATAATTTGTAATATTAGTTTGTAATAAATTATATGTACATTGTTGAAAATTATTGTTGTTCATTTTGTCTGCCTAAGCTTATAAAAAAAGAAAAAAGCGCCTAGGCACACAAAATGCTATTTTTACCTTGTCATTTGAGGCACAAAAACTGTCACTTTTGTGACGTTTGAAGATAAAATAATTTTTTTATTCGCTATAATTGACACCACTTTATCATCTCTTAGCGAAAGATTTATGTTGTTAAAAGAAAATAATGACATATTTAAAATTGTTCATAATATAAATGAATTAAAAAATTGGCCTGACGAAGAGATTTTAAAACAAACAATAAGGCGCCAAATGATCGAGATGTTGATGGCAGTGCTCTTTTTGAAGAAATTAAGTCGATACAAAATTTTATAAAAAAAGAAACGTCCCCATAATTTGTTGAAATTTTTGTTTGAAAACAATCGACAGGAGGAGTTTCCAAATATCTCAGTTGTCTTGAGAATATATTTAACACTACCTATTTCAGTGGCATCAGGAGAGAGAAGTTTCTCGAAACTTAAATTTATAAATAAATTATTTACGATCGACAATGTCGCAGGAGCGCTTAACAAATTTATCCGTAATATCTATAGAAAATGAAATCATGGGTAGTTTAGATATTGTCGGATTAATCGAAAACTTTGTGGCAGCTAAAGCTCGCCGAAAAAAAATGTGAGTTTTAAGTTATTGTAAATTTTTTTTGTCATATGTAATAACTATTTAATTTTTTCATGTAAATCCATGTACCAATTATTATTATCTACGGCTTCTACGCCATAATTTGAATAAATATGTATGTACAGGGTGGACCATTTTCGATGGTTTTGCAGGGTATCTCCTATAAGGAAAGCTCGTACAAAATAACTGAAAGCACACTCCTGTCCTACTTTTTCCTGAATAGTCAGATGGTGCAATTAGATTTTTGCTATGTTCTTTTGTTTTTGAGTTATTTCCGGTTTTTAATTTTTTCGCGCCTCATATCTCCTAGGCTATTAAAAAAGTTCATTTTCTTTTCATTGTTTTCTATGTAGTTTTTAAAATTGATTCTATTTAGCTAATTATATTTTCTCTAGCTTTCACCGTTTTTGAAATATAACACAAACCTGTGTTTTTTTTTAAATAGAACATATATTTAATGTATTGCTCATTAAATTGCTTATTTTTTTCTGATTTCAAGTATATATGGTTTGCTATAGTTATTTTCAAAAATGTGAGAGTTATTTGAAAAATTTCGATTTCGAAGGGAAACATTCCTAAAATCATATTCGAAAACACTTTAGAGTGCTATGAAACAATCGTATTTTAGCTTGTCAACGAACTATTATTTTGGTTGCTATTTATTTATTCTTTTGTTTTCGTATTTTGCAATAGGTAAAATTTGTTTCATGGCACTCTAAAGTCCTTTCGAGTATAATTTTTGTAATCACTACTTGCGAAATCGAAATTTTCAAAATAACTCTCGCATTTTTGATAATAACTATATCAAACTATATATATTCGAAATCAGAAAAAAATAACCAATTTAATGAGCGATAAATTAAATATAGGTTCCCTTTAAAAAAACATAAGTTTGTGTTATATTTCAAAAACGGTGAGAGCTAGAGAAAATCTAATTAGCTAAATGGAATCAGTTTTAAAAACTACACTAGAAACTGTGGAAAAAGCGTCAACTTTTTTGAAAACCTACGAGATATAAGGCATCTTCGAAATCGCGAAAAAATGAAAAACCGGAAATAACTCAAAAACAAAAGAACATATCAAAAATCTAATTGCACCATCTGACTAGTCTCGAAAAAGTAGGACAGGAATGTACTATCCATTATTCTGTACGAGCTCTCCTTATAGGAGATACCCTGAAAAACCATCGAAAATGGTCCACCTGTACATACTAAGGTATCAGTCTTTGTTTTTTATTTTACATCTTTTCTGATAGGGGGTGGTTTCAAAAGAGTTTGCACACGGGCGGCTCATACCCACGCGGCGGCCCTGCATATAAGGAGTTCGCCTAACCCGTCTGTTTTTTTCTCTTTTTTTCACATTACAATGTTGAGTTGGTGAGATGGTCAACTTTACCAGTTGTCATATCCTTTGCAAAATAATTACAGCCTACACCAGAGGTCGCAAACAATGAAAGTAGACATTTTTCAAAAAATAACAGTGTAAAAAATAATTTTATTGTAAAGTATTTAGAAAATTTCAATTGTTACTTATTACAAAATTGTTTGAACTCTTCTGTAATACGACATTTCTATTAAGTTCCAAAAAGGTAGTCGAAAAGGATATGCGTTTGAGAACCACTGGTTTGCTTTTAAAAGTATCCCACTTGCGACCCAACCACGTGGATTGTGTTCTCTCATAAGACTCTATTGAACAGAAGAGGAAACATATTATTATTATAATATTATACATCATATTTTACTTTTAAGAGACTTGCTCATAAAGATTAGACCCAGCAACTTTTGAAGATTTATGATGAAACGGACTTACGACGGATCAATTTTACAATTCGTTTTACTTGACCCGATATTCCGGCAGAAATAACCATTCTCTTCAGGATAAATTGTCTAATTTTCGTTCTACAAAAGTCGAATTCTGTAAATTTTGGAATACTCGCTGATTTTATTCTCCTTCACAACTCTCTCTGTAGGTCTTTGAAAAGTTCAATACGTCGACGTTGACGCCATAAAATTTGATTTATTCACTGTCAAAAGAAAAAACTAATTACTAAATAATAATGAATAATAAATAAGTTATGTTTTTTATTTTGTATACAATGTAAGAAAACCTTATTAATTACTATTAATTGGTACAGGCCAATTAAAAAAATGCTTTAAATAGCTTGCAAAATCGCTAAACTTTCAGTTGTTCGTACATTAAAATGAAGACACAAATTCTGTTCTATTGCTTGGCTTCACTGACTAGTTTGGTGATTTCAGCTAAATTACGTAAGTTTTTCTTTTAAAATTCAATTAAATCATTTCGTTTATTGGAAACCTATATCTGTTCAGCATCCAACATTAAACTGTGTAAACGTGGCGAGGCTAAAGATTGTTTAAAGACATCATTACCCGATCTTGTGAAAGAATTCAAGAAGGACTATCCAAATCTTGGCTTACCCAATCTTGATCCATTTTTAGTTAAAGAATTAAGTGTTGGTGCTGGTAGTAAAGGTACTATCAATTTTGAACAACATTATAAGAATTTTGAAATACAAGGTTTAACGACGATGAAATTTGATAAAATCGAGTAAGTCTTATTTTCAATATAAATTCAGTTGAAACTAATGGCAATTATTAATGAAATAAAGCTTGGATTTTGATAATAAGCACCTATCGTTGTCGGGGATAGTACCAGAAATCGTTTTCGGGGGATATTATGAGTTTACTGGTAAAATCCTAGTAATGCCATTGAATGGACATGGAAATTTCCGATCTCAAGCCCGTAATTATTATTCATTCTTTAAATTTGGTATAAATAAGATTTAATTTATCTTCATATTTTCTTAGATAATGTGAAAATTGAAATTGATGTAAAATTGGATGAATATGATAAAAATGGTAAGAAATACTATAAAGTTCTCGAATCGAAATTCGCATGGGTACCAGACAATATCAGATTTCACTTCGAGAATTTATTTGATGGCAATAAACAATTAAGTGATAATCTAAATAATGTAATGAACGAAAATTGGAAAGCCGTCTATGACGATGTCGGCAATAACTATTCAACTGTATTTTCTACTTTTATCGATCAGTTTCTTTCCAATTTGTTTAAACATGTAGCAATCGATGATTTGTTTGCTGCTTAATTACGAAAATAAATGAAATAGTAGAACGATTGTAGTTGACAATAAATAAAAGATTTAGATAGCAACTCAAAACTGTTCTTCATGATTACACCTGAAGTGCCTTCCACCTTCCTGGCCTTTCATTAGCAAAGTCTTCTCGCTAGACATACATAGTCCTGAGATCACGGAGGAAATTAAGTATCTGGTCCCAGCGAAAGTACTGCGAGAGAACCGGTTAATAGAAGTACCTCATAGATAAACGGAACTATATATAGAATGGGCCTAGAAATTGCATCCTTATTACAGTCAATGAGTATGCAAATCGGCTCAACTTCTTTGGGCATAGTTACAATCAATTTAAGAACGAAGCCAAAAGAGTATTAGGTGATTTTTGATTATCCAGTATTAGAATTGTATTATTCTAACATATCCGTAATTGCTAACTACCTAATTATTGTTTAGAATTACCCTGGTAGAAATTGCCCGACTATTGCCCGACTATTCCCGATTTTCGACCAGCGCCCGATCGGGGGAATGAAAACAGGGCCCGATTTCGTGAACCCTATAAGGTGCCAGAGCGGGGCCAATTCTATTAACCTGATTGACTAGAATCCAGTTAGGTAACTAATCGGGGCTGATTATTAGGCCCACATTACAGGAGCAGAGTCGGGAGCCTAGTGAGTTTAAATGCAACTAGCCCGGTGATCATGCACCTGACCGGGTAACTGGCCGGGCAGAATTTTGTTAGCCCGATCTCTTATGCCCTGTCGGAAGCCTGACGAGGTCGAAGCCATGAATTCTGAAAAACGTTTACCCGATCAGGCAACTAACTGGGCAAAATATGATAAACATAATCATATAAGCCTGATCGGGTATCTGTAGAGGCTAAACATAAGTATCCCGACAATGTTTTACCCGATCGGGCAACTTACCGGGCAGAAAGTCGAAAACCCGAGTATGTAAGCCTGATCGGGTATCTCGACAAGTTTCCGTTAGATGGCAGGCCGGATATAGTTCGCGAACGCTTGACTAACATAAGTTCTATATAGACCCGACCGTTTTTTTTTTTAAATGAGGGGACGCAGTGAGCGCCTTTTGGGCATAACTCAACAAGTGGATATAGACCCGACCTGCCGGAACATCATCGTGCTTCGACATTAGATCAGAAGGCATGGCCGCCGAGTACTGCCAGCACCGAAGCCTGAAGTGAACCTTCAGCACGTCTTCGTCGACAGATGAGCCATCTATTATAAAGACTGTTCTTGCTAGAACTAAAATTATAGTGGTCATCAATTTGTATTTTATACTGTTGTAAATAAATTGTCGTCTTCTGGAAACCAAGACGTTATTATTTATATTAATGCGAATAATAATGTTGTCCAAAGTCGGACTAAATTTACATTCCAATAGGTTTTCCTTTGTTCTACCAAGTTGTCCCCCCGACTGTTTACCCTACCAGAAATTTCAGCCACGGCCTTCTCAAACAGCGTTACATTCTGATCAGTCTAACAGTCGGAGTGATTTCAGAAAACCCGGTCAGGTTTTCAGATTTGTTTCCCGATCATGCAACTAAACTAACGCCCGATCGGGCAACCAAATTGCTCCCCGATTATTTACCCTACCAGAAATTTCAGCCAGGGCCTTCTCAAAAAGCGTTACATTCTGATCGGGCAAACAGTCGGGGCGAATTCTAGGGCCCCAATATCAAACAGGGCAAATTGTTCGGAACCTGGTCTGGTGCCCGGAATCATTTCTACCAGGGTACCTGTTTAATTAATTGTATTAGAGCAAAAACTCAATTTAACTTGCATATAATATGTAAATTGCTGATAGCGTATATAAAAATCAATAATAATGAATAATACGTAGGTTGTTATGTTTTTTATTTATTTTATTTTGTATACAATGTAATAAAACCTTATTAACTACTATTAATTGGTACAGGCCAATTAAAAAATTGCGTTAAATAGCTTGCAAAATCGCTAAACTTTCAGTTGTTCGTACATCAAAATGAAAACACAAATTCTGTTCTATTGCTTGGCCTCACTGACTAGTTTGGTGATTTCAGCTAAATTACGTAAGTTTTTCTTTTAAAATTAAATTCAATCATTTCGTTTATCGGAAACCGATATCTGTTCAGCATCCAATATTGAACTGTGTAAACGTGCCGAGGCTAAAGATTGTTTAAAGAAAGCATTACCCGATCTTGTGAAAGAATTCAACAAGGACTACCCAAAACTTGACTTACTCAGTCTTGATCCGATTGTTATTAAGGAATTAACCATTGCGGCCGGTACTAAAGGTACTATAAATTTTGATCAACATTATAAGAATTATGAAATAAGCGGATTAACGACGATGAACTTCGATAAAATCGAGTAAGTGTTATTTTCAATATAAATTGACATGAAACTAATGACTGTTATTAACGAAATACAGCATGGATTTTGATAATAAGCACCTATCGTTGTCGGGAATAGTACCAGAACTGGTTTTCGTGGGTGATTATGAATATTCTGGTAAACTTCTAACAATGCCACTGAATGGACATGGAAAGTTCCAATGTCAAGCATGTAATTATTATTTATTCTTTAAATTCGCTATAAATTGGATTCAATTTATTTTCATGTTTTCTTAGATAATAATTGCATTGAACTTAATGTAAAATTGGACGAATACGATAAGAATGGTAAAAAACACTTTAAAGTTGTCGAAACGAAATTGTCATGGGTACCAGAGAAATTAACATTTCAATATGAGAATCTATTTGATGGCAATAAACAATTAAGTGATAATCTAAATAAGGTATCGAACGAAAATTGGAAGGCTGTCTATGACGATATCGGCAATAACTATGCAACACTATTTTCTAATATTATTGATCAGTTTCTTAATAATTTGTTTAAACATGTAGCAATCGAGGATTTGTTTGCTGCTTAATTACGAATATAAATGAAATAGTAGAACGGTTGTGGCTGATAATAAATAAAAAATTGAGATAGAACTCAAAATGGTTCTTCATGATTACTCCTGAAGTGCCTTCCACATTCCTGGACTTTCATTGACAAAGTCGCCTTCGTGGCATTTTCAAACAGCTGAATTCGCAGTACGAAATTTCGTACTGCGAATTAAGAGATAAATCTCCTAGTGGTACACGGAAAAGATGGAACGACAATATAGATCCATGATGACTAAATTGAAGAAGGAACGGGTCATAGACCTATCATAGAAGGAAGAAGAAGAACAACAAGAAGAAGAAGAAAAAGAAGAAGGAGAAGAGTGAGGTGCATCTCGAAAAAAAACTGAAAGTGGCAGTGAATGTAGTGCTGACCAACAGTTTGAAAACCTCCCAGTTATTTCATATTTTAATAATGACACTACTTTAAATAATCCAATAGACAATTCAAATGGAATAGAAGAAATCAGGCAATACTCAGAAGATAATCTGTTGTGATAAAAATAGAAGAGTTTGCAAAAACAAGATTAGAATACTAACAGTAATAAGGAATTTATAGTTGTAATAAAAAAATAGTTAAATAAATTAAATTATAACAAAAAACGTATTATTAGTAAATTTGTTTCCTAAACAATCAACACTATAATTAGGAAGCCGAATTCGATCCAAATTAGGCTTCCAAACTTACACCTAATTAGGAAGCCTAATTAGGCACGAACTCGCAACTGCGTTACGTTTGTGACTCGGGCCTAATGTGGCTGCCTAACTTGGCCCACATTTGGAATTCGGCATGCCTTGTTCGGGGCCAAATTAAAACCTAACTAAAATTTCTACTCGGGAATCTACAAAGGGTATAGCCGGATAAGCATGGTGAAATGCCCCCATGGCGAAAGTATAAATTAGTATCATTTCTAATATCAGCCCACTCTGAAAACATTATACATACGTTTTTGGCTCGGATTGACAAAAGGCTTTTAAGATAGGGTGGAAAAATTATAATTTTTCAAATTTTTTTTTTTCAAAAACTATAACAGATAATGAAAAACCGCCAACGCCAATCTTTGAGGATTGTTTCAGAGAATATTATAGATTTTTTCTTAATTTTTACATGATTTTAAAGTGTCCAAAAAAATTGAAAATATTTTTGACAATTTTTTTTCAAAGTTCTTAAAAAGAGCTTAAAAATGTGGAAAACCCATATTTTTGAACTCGGAGAAGTTACTAATGGGTGTATTTTCGAGATATGTGAACTTGAAAGTACGTAGCTGATTATTGTTGTGATGGCGGGCTAGGTTAACTGCGTTTAATATTTTTTTATTACTCAAAAAGCGTATTTTTAATTTTAATCCCCTTTGTTGTAGTAACAGTGCATACTCTAAGGAATATTGTGAATTTTTTTGGTAGGTGTAAATACATTAGAACTTTGAAAAAAAAATTGTCAAAAATATTTTCAATTTTTTTGGACACTTTAAAATCATGTAAAAATTAAGAAAAAATCTATAATACTCTCTGAAAAAATCCTCAAAGATTGGCGTTGGCCGTTTTTCATTATCTGTTATAGTTTTTGAAAAAAAAAATTTTGAAAAATTATAATTTTTCCACCCTTTGTCAATCCGAGCCAAAAACGTATGTATAATGTTTTCAGAGTGGGCTGATATTAGAAATGATACTAATTTATACTTTCGCCATGGGGGCCATTTCACCATGCTTATCCGGCTATACCCTTTTCTGCTAGAACAAACTCCACTTGATACTTCGTCTTCAAAAATGTTTGTTATAGTATTACTTTGTATTAGAGACAGCGATTCAAAGTTGACCTTAGATCCCAACTAAACATTACAGGAACTACGACCTTTTTAGCTACGAAGCGGCCTCGCTATAGCCCACATTGCATCCGTATCGAAATCGAAAACAACTAGAGATAGAATGAACTCGCAATAGACGGAGCTAGAAGTCAAATCTAGAGGCTTTTAGATTTTATTTCTCTTCTATTATTTTCTTTTAAAATCAACAAAAATTTAGGAGAAAATCGATGGTAGAGCGTTTCTAATTTTCCTTTTAATTACGCCTAAATTTACGTTTCTGGACTAGAATAACCCCTTAATTTCTGATTTATAGAACCTTTGCCCACTTGCAATATTTCTACTGGCGCCGTCACTAATCGTACCTTAACAACAAATCATGTCAAATCGAAAGATTATTAGAAACAAATCGGTGCCAAAGTCCTTAGATCGCTGCTTAAACGATGAAGAACTGACGGTTTTTAATTGTTTTCGAATAACTAATTACTGCGAATTATAAGAATTTTTTACACATTAATCATTTTTATCTACGAAAATATTTCTTTTACAACACAAAAACTCCAATAAATACGAAGGCATCCGTGCACTTTATTCGATTTGTAATTGTGTTCGGTTGAAGCAAAAATGAAATTACCAATTTGCATCATCTTCTTAACGGCCCTCGACGGTTTGGTAGGCGCAGCAAAATTACGTAAGCTTTTCATAAATCTGTTTCACAAAAACAGAGTAATTTTGTCGATTTTAGCCCCATCCTTCAAGACGTGTAAACGTAGCGACACCGCATGTTTGAAGCAAGTCTTCCCTGATGTTATACGGCAATTAACAAAACCGTATCCAGGGATCGGTTTGAATACTTTGGATCCGTATACGATCAATGAAATCCATGTGGGTGCTGGCACTAAAGGTACATTGGATTTTGAACAACATTATAAGAACGTTAAACTGAACGGTCTATCGAAATTGGAATTTGATAAAATCGAGTAAGTTCTACAAAAAATTAGTAATTAATAATTTGATTGTACCTAATAAATTGTAAACAGTTTAGATTTTGATAAGAAGAAATTATCGTTTAGCGGTGTCACGAAGACTTTCGATTTTATCGGTGATTACGATTTTAATGGTAAGATCTTGGTGATACCGTTGAAAGGCAAAGGACAATTCTCGGCCCATATGGGTAATTATTGATTAATGCACAAAATTGCCTAGAAATTCTAATTTAATCAAATAATTCTAGACAATATGAAAATCATCGTTGATATGGATTTAGATGAATTTGATAAGAATGGTAAAAAACATTATAAAGTCACTGATGCGAAATTTCATTTCATACCAGAAAAGGTTATCTTTAAATTAGACAATTTATTTGATGGTAATAAAGAATTGGGTGATAATGTGAATCGTGTAATGAATGAGAATTGGCAAGCCATCTATGATGATCTGGGCAGTTCATATGACGCCATCTTTGCACAAACTGTTAAACAAG
The DNA here is from genome assembly GCA_021725515.1 of Epicauta chinensis. Taxonomy (NCBI): domain Eukaryota; kingdom Metazoa; phylum Arthropoda; class Insecta; order Coleoptera; family Meloidae; genus Epicauta; species Epicauta chinensis. Next base: position 614,220 of record JAEDXX010000041.1, read on the forward strand.
AAGCCAACAATTTGTTTAGTCGTGTAGCCATCGATGATTTGTTCTCAAAATAATTTTAATTATCACCCAAAAATGTAGTCAAAAATAGTGAAATGCAAATAAATAGAGAGAATCCTATTAATAGAGCTTTAATTAGTAATTTGCCGTCAATACTGACATCATCTCATCGATACGGGAAGTCCAAATCTTTCCTTTCCTTTCCTTAAACAATTCACTTGAAAACGAATTTTTAACCGTTTGTAGAGACAGCTTGACATAAATTGAGAGCTAGAGATCGAGAAGGTAATATAGAGAGTTAGATATAGGATACAGAGGGTTAGAGATAGGGAACTAGTAATGGCCTGTATTAGGGATATAGACAGAAAGTTAAAGATATAGAGAGAGAGCTAGAGATGGAAAACGCTATAGCTAAAGAGTTATAGAGAGCACACCCAACAGCCAAAGATAGAGATAAAATTAGAGATGGAGATAAAGAACACCAGAATTATGGAATATTAGGAACGCTAGAGATAAAGAATGCTGAATAGGTACATAGAGCACTAGAGAAAGAGAGAAGTAGTGTCAGCCAGAACTATGGTTAGAAAGGGGTACAGATGGAGAACTCTAGAAATAGAAGGTGCTAGAGGTAGAGGTTTGGGGTTGAAAAAAAAACGATAGAGTGAGCTAAAAATAGAAAGAGTTGATTATAAGGAACACTAGAGAAAGAGTAACATAATGATAGCCAGAACTAAAAATAGAAAGAGTTAAAGACAGAGATCACTGGGAATAGAAAAATGATAGAGAGAGCTAGATACCTTGAATTAGAAGGAACTAAAGATAGAGAATGCTAGAGCAAGAGAAATTGCATGATAGTTCTAGTGAGAGAAAAGGCTAAGAATAGAGAGTACTAAAGATAAACAATTAACAAACTAATAATAAGAGCTAGAGATAGAGAGAACTAGTGAGAATCAGAGCTATAGATCAAGAGAGCTAGAAATAGGGAACGCTAGAGGTAAAGAGGTATAGAGACAGAGAGAACTAAAAATCGAGAACGCTAACGATAGAGATATAACTAGTGTTGACCAGAACTAAAAATAGAAAGAGCTAGAGAACAAGACCCAGAGGTAGATAGTGCTACGGATATAGAATACTAGAGATAGAAAATGTTTGAGTTTGAAAGAAGTAGGAATAGAGAGTGTTTGTGATTGAGAACGCTAGTGATAGAGAGAGCAAAATATAGAAAAATCTGCGTGCAGCGGTCGCTAGAGATAGACAGAGATAAAGGAAGTAATAGAGTTAGAGATATAAAACTCTAGCAATAGACAGAACTCGAGATAGAGAGAGATACAGCAATGAGGAACTAGATAGAGCTCTAGGGATAGATCGTTTCATGTAATTGTGGTACAAGATACAGAGAGGGGGAGATAGAGGGACAGAGAGAGAGAGAGAACAAGAGAGTTGATTACACAGGTAAAAGAGACTTCTGCAAACCCTAATTTACCATAAAATGGTAAATGAAATGTTGGACTCTATCGGCTAATAGCGCATTTTTTTAAATATGTTTAAAAAAAAACTGAGACTTTAGGAAAGATAGCTAATCGCAAGTATTTATTAAACAAACACAGCTCTGTTACATAAAACGCTACTCTACAATTTCATCATATAAATTAATAAATAAATGGAATGATTTCCATGAAAGTACATAAGAAATTATCTCAGTCAAAAAGACAACGACAATCCTAAATTTCTACGAAAAAAATATCTGAAACATTTAGAAATCAAACACGAAAAATCCCCCAAAACTGGATGGAGTTTGTGGCCGTCTTGGGAACAATACTTGATTGATTGTATGCAAAACACCATTAGTAGCCAAATTATCACAGCTTGTCACAACACCTCGACCGATATGTATTTGCCGATTGCCGGTACGTCCAATTTGATGGTGTTGATGGCCCAATGTTGGCACCAAACTATTAAAACCGAACGTTTGTTGGCCAACACCCGAGCAACACAACACCTCCTTCAACACGTGACTCTTCAATACCTCATCGGCTTTCTCTTTGTCATCGTACAATGTCTTCAAAGCATCTTCATCCACTGTGGCAAAAGTCTCATCAGTCGGTGCCAAGAACGTCAACGAAACACTCGAATTCTGCAAGATCTTCTCCACTTCGGTGCCGTTCAAAATCCGATTCAATTTCGAGAATTTCGCATCGTTCCGTATCAAATCCAACAGATTCTGTTTGGGCGGCTGTAATAATTGGTCGACTTCGTGGACAACACTGCCGCACGCTTTCTCATCGAAACCAATAATTCTGGCACAATTAATTGTGGCACGGTTTATGATGCTCGAAAAGAACGGCAACTATAATTCGAAGAAGAAAAAAAAAACAAGAGAAAACGTGTACTAATTAAAACAAACAATAATTAGTGTAATTACCGTTGAGTACAGATTCAAGCGCAATTGTTGTTTGTGTACGGTTTTCAATAAAGCATCATTATTCATTTCGCACGATTCCAATTTACCACGAACCGTATGGTATTTGACCAGTTCACGTAAACGTTCCTGATCGTCGCCGATCTCTTCCAACAATTTCTTGGACTTTTCCTCTTCGAACGCCTGATTCGACGGTATAAAAGCGGTGATATTATTCAAATTGTCGATTTCGTCGGCCAGACCGGCTTTCTCAACTAATTCGTAGAATTTCGTTAGGTTCTCATTTTGTAAAATTTGCGTTAAATGCAGCGCTGAATCGGGTATTAGAACTGTATCGATTAAATGGATCACACCATTTGTTGTCATTATATCGGTTTCGATCAGTTTCGACTCGTTCTCGATGATCAGTTCATCGGTATCGGTGTGTTGTAAATGGAGGAGTTCACCTTCAACATTGTGGGTGGTTACGTTGGCTAGAATGGCTGCGGAGCAGATCGTGTGGGTCACCACGTGGTTCTGGACAATGCCTAAAAAATGAAGACTTTAGAAAAACTTCAGAAAAAGAACCAGAAATGGGACTAGAAGTCGCTCCAGCTTACGCAGGATTGACGCAGGCTATTGGTGGCTTCTTTTGCAAAAGTTTTGTGCAAAAAGTTTCTTGCAAAAGTTTTGTGGTAATAAAACAGGGTGCCTTCTTATTCTCTCTCTCTCTCTCTCACACACACACACACTCTCTCATTTACAAGGCACACAAGCCTAGTCTTTAGGCAACCGCTGTAGTACAAAAGATGCTGTGCAAAGACAGAAAAGGATACCATGCTTCTCCAAAAGTGGAACAAAATCCGCAATCTTTCCTCAATCGTCCAGCAAAAGCAGTTGCAATTAATGGCGCCTCTTTTAGATCTGTGGGCGAAGACTTTGGGGTCATCATTGGGCCGCATTTTTGGGTATTGACTTTTCAAAACTACCAAATCAATTACAGCAGAATAAATTTCAAATAGTCATTGAATTGACACAAGGAGCTCGGAAAGTTCTAATAGAACGAAGGGCAACTACAAGCCTTGAGAGAGGCCGAAGTTCTGTAGAAAGCCAGCTTGTATCATGACAAAGTGAACAGGTCAAATAATGACTTCATGATTTGCAAAAATCTGGGAAAGTTAATGTTACTAAAAAATTAGATAACGATCTTTTGGTAATTGAAACGTTACAAGAAATGAGGAAACACCCAAAAAATCCGCTTGTAATTCGTCTGACAATGAGGAAAATTTCAACACAACTCATTAACACTATTAATTACGAAATGGTGAATAATTAATAGAATTGTTCCATATTCTACCAAGGTTTTTTTCACACGAATGTAAAAGTATAGTCGTGCCACAGTGACGGCATCTGGACGAAGGCACCTGGAGCCCTATAGAAGAAAAAATACACTCCTCTTGGAGTGTAAATAATGTGACTTGAACGACAAGTCAAGGACAAAACCCGCATTACTATGAGCTAAAATTTAATTGGAACAAACAAAAAAAAACTACTTACTAGTTGCGCAATTGTCACCTTTCAACAGTTTCTGTCGATCGTTACTGTCCAATTTATCGAAAGCTGCATCAACCGGTGCAAAAACTGTGTAATGACCATTCTCTTTGAATTTCCCAATTAAATCACTACTTTCCAAAACTATAATAAGAGAAGCAATTAATTCAATTAAAAGTTGGATGAATTTGATCGCATTACCTTGCCGGAAATTGGTCAATTGTGGATGTTGGCGTATAACCTCAACGATATTCTGTTGTGCCGGCACCACAACTTTACTAACAACATGCACAATACCGTTCTTGGCGAATTGGTTGGCTTTGATAATCGGTTCACAATTGGCGGTCACCAAACGTTGATAATTCGGATGGTAGATGTTGATCCTTATTGTACCGTTTTGATTCTCATTATAGAGGATGTCCTCATTGCGCACATCACTCACATCAACGAAACCTTTAACAGTGTGGCTCAGGACCAATTCTTTGCCGGATAGGGGTGTTTTGAGGTCGCGTCGACGACGTACCGCCTCCACTTTACTGTCGAGATTGTTCTAGAAACATGAACGCATTGTAAATTTCGATCTACAATTTCGATTAGTTCACAATTACCAATTCAACCACACGATTATTGTAATGGTCGAGTGCTTGATTCGTTGGTACGAAAATAGTGTAATTTCCATTAATGAATTGATCTTCTAAGCCGGTTGTTTTGATTAAATTACGAAATTCGTTAGCATCACCATCCAACGTATCCAAGATCGGTTTCAATTCAACGAATTTCTCACAACCGTTCTTATCGTGCGCACGTACGTAACCGTAACAGCATTTATAACGAACCATGAAGGTCTTCACCACGCCATGGTTATTAATTCTGAAGAATTTTACCATATTAGGTGTTTTTATGGTTTCCTATACCAATAGAAAAACTTACTTTGTAACGCATTCGTATTTGTTTGGTGTTTCTTGACAATTCGACATACTGATCGCTGTTGAGAAGAAATTCGGAACTTGTTCCGTGTCGCTGGTGTTCTTCTTCGATTGACCGGAATTGTCTCCATCCGTATCGTCGTCATCGGTGATCTCTTCACGGTCAATACAAACGTTTGGTCTGCAAAACGAAATTGTAGGGCGTCAGTTGTACCTAATTGAATGCGATTATTGTTGAATTTCCAATTCGTTTCAATTAAAGCGTGTTTGTGGCGTTTATAAAAAAAAAACGGAGGAAGTAATCATTCATTTGTGCAACTAAGGTAGTGCTCAATTGTTTAATTTGTGAGAGGGGCACGACCCTTTTTCTACGTTTCATTTTATTGTTGGAAATTTTCTAGAATTTCCTTATCGTTACCAGTTTTAAATAATTCAATCGCTCTATTTCGTTTCGGAATTGTACAGTATTAAATCAGAGCGAGATAGATTGATATTTATTATAATTCTTAAAGTGTTTGTCATTTATTTTATCATACAACCGTGAATGAAATATAATTAGCTGTTGTTTCGTCGATAATAATAAATATTGTTGACTGTTTACCGCTAGATTGAAAGAGATTGTCAGTAGAAAGTCGGTTTTTATTAGAACGCCACTGCTTTTTGGATTTACCAGTTCTTTGAACTTTGCTCATCCTTTGTGTTTTAATTCGTGTCCAACGAAGGCCCACAAAGTGGGCTGTTGTCCAAAAAATAACACAAACCGAATATTCAAGATGAAGCGTATCTTCTGGCGGGACTTCCAAAAGTTGGAGTCGTCAAAACTAGCTTATTTCGGAATTTTCCTAATCTGGGAGCCTTAATTTTTGCTAGTTTTTTAGAACAGCGCACCCCGTTTTTATCCTGTGCCCGTAACTCTTTATCTGTTTTGCCGTACTTTGCCCACGGTTTTTTTTTAATTTTTGGCATATATCTTTAGCACTTCTATCATCAGCGAACTTTCCCGGGTGCTTTGCTTTCACGCTTACTAACAGAAAAGAGCTAAACTATTAAAGCACCCCTTTTTGCCACCCTTGCAGGCATCCAAAATCATCGTTTGACCCGCAGAGTAGATAAAATGATAAAGGCTCAGTTCTTTGAACTGCAAACAGTTACTCGTTAGCTTTTTGTCTAACAAATGATACGCCACTGTTATTCTCGTTTTTACGGCTTTTTACAGTTCCTTGAACCAGATAATTGGAAATGGGTTTTTAATGACACACGCAAATAATCTGCAGTTAAATACACAAAAAGTTTAGTGCATATACAGTTACACACACGGCTGAGTTTGCGTTTTATTTTAACACTTTATATGTTTATAAAATTTTAGCACTTAATTTGCAAATCAAACAAAAATCAATTGGAATAACTGTGACTTACCCTTGCCACCACGGCTTCAGGTTGAAATTGAAGAAACCACCACCCAATGAGAACGTGTTCGGTATCGATGAGAAGCCAAAATTGTGCGTAAACGTCGTTGGTGTTAATTGTTCAACATTTGTTGCATCCACATCAACAACACCATCTGGTAATATGGCTGTATCGTATGAGGGTTTCTTGTTGTTGATGGGTTTCTGCTCAGTTGCCGCCCCATCTGGATCACGATAACTGGGATCTAATGGTTCCCGATCACGTTCCGTTACTGTTTCGACATTCTCATTATTGCGATAGTGGAAACGATTGGGATCGTTGAATAAATTGAAACGATTCTGGTGCCAATTCCATACGTCCGCAAATGGATCTGCGGCCAGTTGGAAATCACTTGAACAAAACAGAATTAATTAAAACGTGCCATAATCGTGATGTTTTTCCGTTTCCTAGATTACGTGATGATGCTATAATGAGATGATAGATAGTAGGAGAATCTCAACAACAACAACGAGAAAAAAACAACATTGTGAAAGGAGGATAAGAGTTTATTGTTTGGCCTTAAATAATGGAGATGAATCGTTGGCCTCAAGCGGTTTATTCGTTTTTTTTTTTGTGGTTTAATGATTGTTTAATTATTTTAATTAGTGAGAGGAACTTTTTACACCAGAAAGTTGAAAACGTTAGCATTAATGTCACTTGAACTATTGAAAACAGGCTCTTAACATAATCGAGAAAAAACTGGAAGTAATTTACAATCTAATATTAGTTTTTATTATTAGATAATCGAACTGAAACGAGTTTAAGATTTTTCAACTTTCTGCCAATCAAAATTTTTTTGCAAATCATATTCGCCCCACATCGTGACTTCTTAGAAAGTCTTCAATATATACTGAATCGGCAGCAAAAATCTGTGTATCGCAAAAACTTAGTGGAGCGCAAAAAGTCGAATTTAAAGCTATTTCGGACAAGAGGCTAAGAAGTACTTTTGTTTTGGTGAAAGATTATCCAGAGCCGACACTTTCAAACTCTTTGCCCTTAAAAGTGGTTTGCACAAAGCCTTAGAAATGTATCTGTTGACAAATTTTTGAGCAAAAAGCTTTTTTGTGCAACATGGCAGTAAACCGCAAAGGCAGTACATCAGGTTGCTTAGCACTCCACCAAAAGCCGTACATGTTGGCTTCACAAAGACAACAATGCTTCCCCAATCCGATTCTCTAGATAAAGACTGAGAGCTTCGCCAAATTAGAGACAATAGAGTCGTGATGTATCCGTTTTGTGGTCGAAACGTTTCCACAAAGTTTACTCATCGTAAATTATTCTGAATTGGTAAAGTTTAAGTGCATCAATTATGGATGTGTTAATCGCAGATTTTGCAATGCAAATGATTGCATGTAAATCGAATGCAAAAATGATTCTACTCAGACTTTGAAAAAGACGATTGAAATTATAACAAAAGAGCTTAATAATACAAGGTCAATGCCATATGACATCGATTTACTCACAAAAAAAATCCCAAATCTAGTTCTATAACAACGATTTAGAAATTATTGTTAAGTGGTTTCGTTCGTGATCAATTGACGTTTGGCCGAAGAACTCAAAACTAGGCCATCGATAATCGAGCTTAAATCTACTACTTACTTGATTCGTTGGCCATTACTGACCCACAAACAAAAAACACTCAAAAACAGTAGCTTTTTAAGCATTTTTACTTTGTTTTGAATAGTACAAAAAAAAAACAACGTTTCTATCGGACGCTTTAATTACAAACAAACTCGAGCGCTTCCAACAATCAACTCTAGCTCTTCGCCAGCAACACGATTGGTATTTATAGAGACACGCCAATGGTGGGGGCTCTTCATCACCATCATCATCATCTGAAGACTATCTATCACCGAATGATAACAGTTGGGTCACTGATAAGACTGTTTGTCAATTTAAACATAAGATAAATTCGTAAAAATCGTAGATTTCTGAGGACGATCTGTGGCGCAAAGTTTCGAGAATCTTCCACATTTGATTGCTCCAAAAGATTCTCAATTGATGGAATTTTTCGAATGGTGATGGGTGAAAGTCTTTGTTATTGTTGTTGGTGTTATTAATTGTTGTTGTTGTTGTTGTTGTAAATGAGAAATGGGACGCTTTTACAAAAATTATCGTCATCTGACACTTGATAATGGGTTCTTTTCTAAATTTCCTTGAATATCGTATTTATCACTTTTCTAATTTATTACTGTTTTTTTTTATTTACATAAATACAATTATTTATATAGAATTAATTAAAAGGAATCTTCTAGAGGCTGGTACGAGCGAATATTGTAAATACGCTCGCAGATAACCCTTTATTTCATGGCCTGCGTCTAAAAATAGTCGGAGAATTAATGTATAACAGGTAGAGCTTCGAAATCCGGTGACCTTTAAAATTATTTTTTTTTTTGGAATTTATAACAAACACACCAATTTTATCTCTACTTTATTTATCAAACAAAAAGCCTTGATGTTATCGTAAAAAAATTATTCAAATGATTCAGTTATTTTTCGCATAAATCGGCTTTATCAGCTTATAATAAACAATAATAAAATGATTCATTTCTGGTTGGTTTTTCGAGAAAGATTCATGGTTTCGATTGATCAAAATAAATTTTGTTGAATTATCCTATTAAGAAGTGTTTAAAATAAACACAATGAATGTTAATAATAATAATGTAGAAAATGTTCCATGTTGAGTGTAGGAAAAACAACGGCGACAACAATAAAAATGAATCACCGGTCGTCCTTGGCCTCCAATTCTAGAATAATGTCAACTAAATAGTTGAAGAACAGGATAATGTTGAATAATTTGGATAATTTACACGATTTTATTATAATAATGCAATTATGTAATTATTGTAATTGTTTTCTTAGTATTTCAAATCTACCGCGTTATTATCGCCAACTTAACGCAACGAAATTACTAAATTCGAATTAAGGCTGAACGCACGCCTCACACTAACGACACACAGAACTGTATAGTACATTCACGAACCATACTGCAACTATATTTCGGTTGGTAGGCTTGAATCTAGTGATATTTCTGGTGACTTCTTTATTTATACTTGGTACATTATTGTAATATAAAATTTCGCCAGACAAGATATCAAAATTCATGCAACTTTATGGTTAGAAAGTCCCTAAATCACGACATAATTCAGATGATTTTATTGTTTGTTTTATTTCTTTCAAAATTTTAATGATGGGTTTTCAAGATAGTTAAATGTGATCGTTTGATTGAAGTACAGATTTAAATTTTACCGTTTCAGTGGTACTTTTCCTCTAGCGGATTAGGGACTTTCTAACCATAGAGTTGCATGAATTTTGACATCTTGTCTGGCGAAATTTTATATTACAATAATGTACCAAGCATATAAGCCTATCTGTTCAAAGAATTAGCAATAAGGGCAGAACTATGTTATTACTAGACCAAAATACGGTGACTGGTGACCATGAGATGCGCACTAGCAAAAGCTCCCATTTGGAGGGGAAATACATTTGAAACAGAATTGCTTTCTCTTTTACACTTCAACCATCCTTTTTCAACTCTGCGCATCTCACCTCTATACATAGGGTCATAAGGAGCCAAATATTGTCTCAGTTCAATAGCTTGAATTACAGAGGACAAAGAGAGACTGAGAGAGAGAGAAGACTCATGGAATAATAAAAAAACCAATATAATATTATTCCAATTAAATAGTTCTTTGTTTCTCTATTATTGTGTCTATTTGGCTTGCCACTACTGTATATTTTCGATTACAGCGGAAATAGCGGCATCTATCGTTATAAAAGCCAACGATACAACTCAGTCAATTTGTAGATTCACAGATGTCGCTAATATTCGCCTCATTTTTTTTCACAAAAGGCTACATTTAGTCAAGACTAAACTTTATATTGTACTCAATAATTCCAAAAATAATTCGACTATAAAACACTCTTATTTCTATTAATTCTCCTTGTAATTGTAGTAAATTAATTTGAATATGAATAGTTTATTTTGTTACCCGAAGAAATAGCGAGCGACAATTAGCTTTGTGACGTTTTGCCTGGACACTGTCAAAATTTTACCGGCTGCCGGTAAGATGGTGTGACGTCGACAATTATTTTCAAAAATATCTCGAATTATTTGCGAAGAAAACGCGCAAATTAATGTAAAATCGTTGAATTAAACAAATCACTTGAACCCAATCCAATTTCGGGTGTAGTGTCACACTTTCAAAAACTTTTTGAGGTTATTATTAGTGTTGCCCCCCAGTCTAACTGCAGCAATGTTGGGCTTAAATAAGAAGGGATTAATCAGTGCGAATGTAGAAAAACAAGAGACTTTACTGATTTTGTCGATACTAACATTAGCGGCAATTTTGTGTAAGTCTAAATTTATTATTAAAAAAAAAAACAACCGTTAATGTGTTGGTTTGTAGCGTTTGCCACACGTTTATTCTCGGTGTTGCGCTTTGAGAGCGTCATCCATGAATTCGATCCGTACTTCAATTATCGCACAACGAAATATTTAGCCGAAGAAGGTTTCTATAAATTCCACAATTGGTTCGATGATCGCGCTTGGTATCCATTAGGACGTATCATTGGTGGTACAATCTATCCTGGCTTAATGATAACATCCACAGTTATCTATCAACTATTGTGGTTGGTTAATATAACAATCGATATACGAAATGTTTGTGTATTCCTGGCACCATTATTCTCATCATTCACAACAATTGTTATTTATTTGTTAACGAAAGAAGTTAAGAATGCCGGCGCTGGCTTGGTGGCTGCGGCATTTGTATCGATTGTACCAGGCTATATCAGTCGATCAGTTGCTGGTAGTTATGATAATGAAGGCATTGCTATATTTTGTATGTTATTAACCTATTATACATGGATAAAAGCGGTTAAAACTGGTACAATTTTATGGGGGACATTATCAGCGCTTGCCTACTTTTATATGGTATTTTCTCTGAAAAAGAATGTTATCAAAATGTAAAATTTATTTGACATTTTAGGTTTCTTCATGGGGTGGTTATGTGTTTCTAATCAATTTAATACCATTACATGTACTGGTTTTGATGATAACTGGTCGATTTTCACATCGTGTTTATGTCGCTTACAGTACGCTTTATTGCATAGGAACTGTGTTATCAATGCAAATATCTTTTGTTGGTTTCCAACCGGTACAAAGTTCCGAGCATATGCTGGTAAATATTTTAGGAATCCTCAGGGGCGGACTTGACTCTTCTAGAAGGAGACCTGTACTACTTTAGATGCTAGCCAGATGGTGAAATGTAGTATAAAAACTATAAAAAAAAGCTTGAAAGAATTATGTATTTATTGAAAAGCTTGGAGAAAAATCATTCAAGTCTGTTGATTAGGAAGAGAGCAAGATGAGACTTGATTAAAATTCGATCAAAGATGCGAAAACAAAAAAATCGAACGTTAATAAATTAACCTTAGGCCCCCAAAAGTCCAGAGCCGTCCCTGATAATTGTTCGTTAATTAATTTGTTTGATTATGATTTTTAGGCACTTGGAGTGTTCGGTTTATGTCAAATCCACGCTTTCATTGATTATCTACGTAGTCGTTTAACAAAAACCGATTTCGATACTCTATTCCAATTTCTCTTATATACGGTTGGTGTATTATTTTTAATATTATCAACAATATTGATGTTGAGTGGTAAAATAGCACCATGGACTGGACGATTTTATTCATTATTAGATCCATCATATGCAAAAAATCATATACCAATAATTGCTAGTGTCTCCGAACATCAACCAACATCATGGAGTTCATTCTATTTTGATTTACAAATATTGGTATTCCTATTTCCGGCTGGTTTATATTTTTGTTTCAGTCAATTGAATGATGCTAATATCTTTATGATTTTATATGGTGTTACTAGTATTTATTTTGCAGTAAGTAAAATCGAATTTATATCAGTCAGATTAGGTAGTGCTCACGCAAAAAATCAGGCGGTTTTTCAAGCCACTTTATAGGGAAGAAGGTGGAAAAATTCATGTACAGCGCCCTCTGGAACGAAACTAAAATTTTATGGCTTACCCCGATTTATGATTTTTGTATTTATAAATTAACTAGCGGACTCGGCAGACTTCGTCCCGTCCGTTCGTTGGTTATTATTCAAAAAATTAACAATATTAATTCTATTAATTAAATCATAATTCGGTAAAATATCGAAATGTTGAAACAAATTATTGTTTAATTGTAAAACGTCAAAGAAAGTGAGATTAGAATCTCTATTATTTACATTTGAAAATGAAACTGCTAAATTATCAAAACTTATTTCCAAAAGCGGCCAGAGATGCTTGTCAAAATTTATTTCCTCAACCGCCTACGGTTGCGATCAAAAAATTTCGGACGTCAATTTTTTGACGTTCAAAAAGGTTTAATTTGGGCCAAACATTACTGTGATTATTAACGTTTTAAATGTCAAAATTGATAACTTTTTGAATATAAAATATTAAAGGCGGTCCTACACCAACTGACAATTAGATGACCTTGGCGTCCGAAATTTTTTGATCACAACTGTATATTCCAACATGTTGAAACTTTAATGCCCACTTTAACCCCCTTAGGGGTTGAATTTTCAAAAATCCTTTCTTAGTGAGCGTCTACAGCATGAAAGGAATAGTTTCGGAGATATCGTGATGAGTCAGTCACTGAATCAGTGAATGGGAAGTGGCTTATATAAGTACATATACAGTTGCCATCAAAAAATTTTGGACAGCGTTTTTTAACGTTTAAAAATGTTTAATCTGGGCCAAGCATTACTGTTATTATTAACATTTTAAATGTCAAAATTGATGACTTTTTGAATATAAAATATTAAAGACTGTCCTACATCAACTGACAATTAGATATCCTTGACGTTCGAAATTTTTTGATCGCAACTGTATGTATATTGTTTTGAGATAAGTGAAATGCAGAAAAAGACAACTGCAGAAAAAAATCGAGCCTTCAGCCAACGACAGGAAGAAAATAATTCATTGATTGAATCCCACATAACCGTATCTTAATCCTAAAAATGAACTTCATCTCTGACCTAAACAGTTTCACTTCTATCGCGCAGCGCTCCGCGCACTTTCATTTTTTTTTTTAAACAGTTAATTATAGTCTGTTACTGGCTGTAATCATTTTTGACATCACAAATTCGTATCAAAGACGGCTAATAATAACTCCATCGATCGAAATATATTATAAAATGAGTGCCAATTTTTATGTTGTTCGCAGATGTGCTTATTTATTTGATATTCGTGTGTCGAAAACGATTGATCGAATAGACGATTCCACAGTAGAAAATTGAAAATGCACAGTAAAATGCATCACTTGCACAGTAAAAAACGGATAAAGTTTTCAATACTACAAGCAACTATTTAGTCTTCTTCATCAGTAAATAATCCATTTTTTTACACTGAACAGTTGTTTTTTCACTGTTCAATTCATTATTTACTGTTGAAACATTTTTTTAATGCAACTTTTATTTTAGTATTAGAAAAAATGAATTTTTCCACCTCTTCAAAAATAAATAAATAAAAGAAACAGACATCGCTTTAAATCAGTCTAATTAGCATTAGAATATTAACACGTTCGTGACAATTTAACCCACACAAAGTTGGAGGAATTATATATAAATAAAAAAAAAATCTACATTCATATATAGAGTGTCCCAGCTAAGTGTTCCACCTCAAATTTCTCGTTTGTTTGTTAATTGAAGTGGACATGTATCCAAAGAAATTATAATACAATGTCTAGACTTCAACTGATCGATACGATTCTCTTTCTAGCTATTTTGGAAATGCCAAAACATTATATAAGGTCTCGAAAATTACTCACTATTAGGAAACCAATTACCTACTGGGTCATTCCATGTCAAATCGACCAATGGTTGGAATCGATCCCTTTTGATTTGGACCAAATTTGGTTAGAAGTTTTCATTTATCATATAAAGAAGTTCTGCCAAAGGAACAAAATTTTTCGGAAGTTATGCAACTTCCAAAATTTCACAATTTTTCCTGTTTTTTAAACTTATAGCTTAAAAATCTCGAAAACTATTATAGTTACTCTAATGATCTAAGGTACATTTTGAAGAGAATACTTGAAACTACAGAAAAAATTTTTTTTCCAAAAAATCGCTTTTTTGCAGAATTTTGAAATTTACAAAATTGTAAAAATCGATGACCGCCATTAAAATTTTCGCTGAAATTTTTTTCTAGAGTACCTCTAATCTCAAAAGATCCTGCAATTTTGGAGATGGGGTTTTTTTTCTTTCGAAAGATATAAATTTTTGAATTTTGAAAAAAAATTTTGTTTTTTTGCCACTGATTGAATTAAATAATAATAAATTGACTCGTAATTTTCAATTTTAAGGCACAAAAATTTATTTCAAAGCAAAAGAGTATATGAAAAAACAATAAATGCAATATTTTTGCTTTTTAGTTGCATTTTAATTTTAAATTTGATATAATTATATTAGGATGATCGTTTCTTCTTAGCATTTACTATTGATTGACTGCGAATGAATTTGATATGAAAATAATATTTTTCTTTTAAATACTTCTCATTTACTGCTCAAAAAAATAATTAGAATATCTCTGTACGTCAGAATTGCAATGTGGATGTTATATTCACAAGATTTTATTTAAAAACAGTTGCAATACCAATAGTATTTATAAACAGTACAATCAAGAAAACAACTTTGTAAATTCTCTGTCTAGTAAGAATATTTATTCCTATGTTATTTACAACAGATGGAATTGCAATTGTTTTTAAATAAAATTTTGTAAACAGTTGTAATAATGACATTCACATCGTAAACAATACTGATGTCGGCTTTTTTCATCAATGAATAGGTTGTTGATCCCAGAGAAGTTCTAATTTTTTTCAGTAGCAAATGAGAAGTTTTTAAAAGAAAAATATTATTTTCATATCAAATTCATTTGCAGTATTCATTGTAGGTAATTGGTTTGCTAATAGGACGTTTTGGCATTTCGTATCGATCAATTGAAGTATAGACATTGTAGTCTAATTTCTTTAGATACATTTCCACATTATTTCACAAACAAACGAGATATTTGAGGTGGAACACTTAGCTGAGACTCGCGAGTCCAAGCGTTTTGCAATCGATTTTAAATCTTACAATTAGTTTCCACCCGACATATTTTGTTGCTTTTTGAAGTCAGCAGAATTGGGTTCTTTCTGCAAAAAAAAACGATGCCTGAGTCGCTAAACCTCGACAATATCACTAAATTGAGTCGTTTATTGTAATTTCAGGGCGTTATGGTGCGTCTAATGTTGGTCTTAGCACCGGTCATGTGTATTTTAAGCGGTATAGCAATATCACATCTATTAACGAAATTTATGAAGAATACCGATACGGTTAAATCATCTGAATATAAGAAAATGAAAAAACTCGAATCAAATTATATATTAAAAAATGAAATTTCCACAACATTCATCTGTATAATTTGTACATTATTAATCTCATATACATTCCATTGTACATGGGTAACATCGGAGGCTTACAGTTCACCAAGTATTGTATTAAGTGCACGTTCCCATGATGGTGGCCGTATAATATTCGATGATTTCCGTGAAGCCTACAATTGGTTGAAGATGAATACACCAGAAGATGCAAAAGTCATGTCCTGGTGGGATTATGGTTATCAAATAACAGCAATGGCAAATCGTACAATACTAGTTGATAATAATACATGGAATAATACGCATATAAGTCGTGTCGGACAAGCTATGGCCAGCACCGAAGAGAAAGCATACGAAATTATGAAAGAATTAGATGTTGATTATGTCCTCGTCATATTTGGTGGTTTAACTGGTTATTCATCTGATGATATCAATAAATTCTTATGGATGGTACGTATTGGTGGTAGTACGGAACGTGGACAACACATCAAAGAATGGGATTATTATTCAACGAACGGTGAATTCCGTATCGATAAAGATGGCTCACAGACACTACTCAATTGTTTGATGTACAAAATGTGCTATTATCGTTTCGGACAGGTGTATACGGAAGGTGGTAAACCGCCAGGATACGATCGGGTACGTGGTGCCGAAATCGGCAATAAAGATTTCGAATTGGATGTACTTGAAGAGGCGTACACCACTGAACATTGGTTGGTTCGTATCTATAAAGTCAAAGATCTACCGAATCGAGGTGTGTAAACTGTTTCATTTATTATCTCAATAGAATCAAACTATCTGTTTTTTTGTAATTCTTTTTGTATCACTAAATACAACAATGTTAACAATTCGAATTGTTATTTTATAAATATCCAATTTTCGATGGGACGTTCGGTATATTTTCAGTGCTAGTTCACTTGTAAGACTTTTGCGTATTATTTGGCTACATTGTGATTGGTTGTTACGTAACTAGTAACCAATAAAAATGAGTTGTTGGTAGACGTAAGTAACTATCTTAGGAACTAGGAACTTGCGGTTAGTTTACTGCAAATTCTCAGCCGGTTTTTGTGGGACACGTTTTGTGTGATAGCTGGGTACTTTCAAGATAACTTATTTGTTTATTTAATTATTTATTTTCAATTAAAAATAACTGTGTTAAAGTGGAATTAAATAAACATTAAATTGATTTGAATTTATCACTTTTAAAAAATAACAATTTTTTAATTTTTACAAATTAAAAACTTTCAAATCACAGTAAGTCGCGAATCAAAGTGTATTTGATGTAATTGGTAATTATATAATCCGTCCGGAATATTTATACAAATCCAGGTGAGTACTTCCGGATTTCCGGTAATTCCGTTTTTCCGAAAATTGTCTCAAATCTGTATCGATCGTGGCCGGACGTAACGGGTCATCTGATTGGTGCTATATCGCGATAGTTATAATTATAGAAAGCGGTATTGTACGAAAAAAATACACGTGGCTCTCGATGAATTGTCGATTGTTTGAATAACTTGCATACTTTAGAACAATTTGCTGACTTTACTGTTTTATTCATTCGAATTGAATCCAATTGACGAAATGTTTGCTTTTTTTTCTGTATTAAAAAAAAATTGTGTCGCCCTTGACGGTTAAAAATACTTGTGTCTGATCGATATGAGTAGTATTGATGTTCACGTTGAAGTCAATTAAATTGAATGAGGTCAATGAGAAAGTATTATACACATCTTTCTAGACTAACAAAGAAATTCCTTTTTTAATAAATCGATTCAGTAAATAATATGTACCATTAAATTCAGCGTCATTCTAGTATTGAATAGACAACACGGATCTATGCTAGAAAGCTTGTTATAATTAGGGCTTTCGAAAAATCTGTATACGGAGTTGGCGGGTGAACTAGGCATGGTCGACTACAACTGTTATTGCACGACCTATCCGATCAGGTATTGGAGAAGTAGGACCGGTGTTACAGGGGAGATAGAGTGCTCCCCTAAAAAGCAAAGGTGCCCGAAATTTACGCTTGTGGACTACAATAGCCCTTTGACCTACAGATAGAATCGAATTTAACCCCTTAACGCACAATTTTTTTGCGTGCCCATTTAGCGAGCTCGAATTAACTCGAGCGTGCGCGTTAAGTGGTTAACGTGTCCGAAGAATACTATTTGCCGATGTAGTTTTATTATCAGTTGCGGAGGAAAGAAGGGGAACAACCTAAACATTTTAGATAAAACAGAGACACGATTATCGGCGTCTGTCAGTCTTAGCTTCTACAATGACGCAGGAATTGAGAAATCAATACGAATTTCTTATTGGAAAACAGACAGAAACCGTCTAATCATTGCCTCATGCAATTTTTCTTTTAATGCTGAAGAGTCTTTAAAATCGATTGCATTAATTGGCATTTTTCTAAACGCAGATAACACCATATGTGGTTCTAAACGCATTCAAGGCAAACTCGGCGATAAAAATGTTAAAAAATAATAACAATTAATTAGCAGTAGAGTATTATCAGCACGCAACGAACACTTCTATGTCCTTCATATTTATCGTGTCACTGGGTGCGTTAAGCGTTAAATAAAGTTCCTTTCAGCATTACCTCTCTATCACGGACAGTATCCGAAGATTTCACGCCTCATATCCATAATTATTCAGGCCAGAGGCACAGGGGAATCAATTTGGCTTACGATCCCAATATCCGTCCCAGAAATATCCAATCGTGTTATAATAACGAACGACAAAAATCAAGTTGAGTTAAGCAAAAATACGGATTGCTAAAGATTTTGCGGATTTGTTCGGATGCGGTACTTCCACAAATTCTCTCAGCAGGAATCGCTCGAGAAGGCAGTACCCGTCTCTTTCATCTTCACAATCGTACCGTTTTTTCTTCTTTCTCTTATCTTGAAACGCGTAGAATTTTTCTGAAAAATGTTAAAAATTCGATAATAGACAATGCAACCTATTCGAATGATCTTTGCAACCCAGCTATTATAATAAAAACTTTATCGAATTATCTGCGGATTATTAACTCCTATAATAAAGCGGCATTATCTTCTATAAACATTATTTATAAGTGGACATATTTTTTAGATTAAAAAAGTTACGCGTACACACCGACCAGATGGTTGAATATTTAACAAAAACACCCAAATTCCCCCCCTGTAAACAATTTCATGTGTATTTCGCGTTTGTTTTTTTTTTTTTGTTATTCGCCAAGCCACGAATATCAATTATACAAACATTAGACACTGATAATTTATTCCAACTAACGGTTATGTAATTTGAAATTCTCGGAAATTACCCACATTTCGAAACCATACAAGAGTTAATTGACTGAATGAGTCATAACTAGCGGACGGATATTGTTTATCTAAATGACGTCAGAATCTTTTATTTTGAATATTTGATCCGTCTATTTTTGACTTTTAAACGACAGTATTGATAACGATAGACACGTGAATATTTTCAACAGTAAAAAAATCGGTTAGTAACAATTTGTGGACAATCGAACAGTTAATCTCGCACAATTGACCTTTATCATTCTCTCAATAGATCGGAAATTCCCATGGACTACCTAATTTGTAGTACAAACATACACACGCAATCACAGCAGGTGGCTAGCTGTAAGAAGACGGTTCCGATCACTAATTATACGTGTGTTATGTTCAGTGCTCTTGTAAGGACTTATTTGTAGCACAGTGTAAAACGATCTCTTAATATGATTGTAAAGTCGAGTAAGAATCAGTAAAAGGTCTTTTTTTGGTCTAGCAAAAACACATTTTGTTTAGAGTCAGCGTTATTTTAAAAGCGTGTGGAAATGCACTGGTAAACAACTTTTAGGTCAGATTTCTTAAAAAAATCGCTTCTATTGTTAGTATTAAGTTTTTTTTTTGTAAAGATAAACAATTTACTGATAGGTAGATAATTTGAAAAGTGATCTAACAATGTGTAGCAAAACAAACTACTCAACTGAGTAGCGTCAATAAAAGGAGTAATCCACTACTGTAAATATCAACGATAACGATCTAACAATAACATTATTAGAAAGGAAACAGTTGTCAATATTTGATTAGGAAAATATTTTTACAGAAATGACAACGTAGAGAAAAGCTTCCAGTTCTAGTAAAATTACAGTGCCAAACCTCTACAAGAGTTTCGAGGGTACAAAAGAAGTTTACCCACTTCCATTTCAAACTTACTCTGAGTATCCGAAAAGGTTGTTCGGCTTAGCTCACAGTTGGCTTCTTTTTTGTTTTATATAAGCGGCTAGTTACAGCAAAAGTTAGCGTATTTCTGATATTTTCCCAGAAGCGGACTATGGTAAAGTCGGGCCTTAGGGAAAATTCTCATCCCGGGCCTTTCTTGAGACATCAAGTGTAAAAATTATTACTTTGGTTTTCAGTAAAATGAATATGTAATACAATAATAAACTACTTTATGGGCCCTAGACACGTGCCTAGTGCGCCTAGGCCATAGTCCGCCCCTGTATTTTCCAAACTATTTCCTTTGTAATATAAGCACCAGCTCTGCCCAGTTTTCTGAGAACACCAAATTCGTGCCTTGGCCTGGCTCCCGAAATTGTCCAAAACTAACTTATCTTTCATTTCTGTTCTTCAGGATCACTTAAGAGCCCTTTCGAAGTACTTGAGTACTCACGCCTCTTTTAGGCAGATTCTTTTGCTTTGCGTGCCAAGTAATTATAAGATAAACCCGAATACCATTGCCCTTTTTTTTGGTTTTCTCCATTTTGTGGCAGATTCGATTTTACAGTCAATCTCCTCTATAGAAGAAGATTCTCTAGATGTTTCACCTAAGATTGCACCCTCAAAATTATAAATTTTCGACACTGGATCTGGTGCGAATTTTAGTCTTTCACAATGCAAAATAATTCCTTACGGATTACCTCTATTTTTATGACGACTGGTAGCCTACACGTCGACACTTTTTGTCTGCACATGTAGTAAACAAATAAAAATATCTGCGTCAAGCAGGCGATAGCCTATAATCCCTAACAACTCGTATTGTTCTGATCGAAACAAAATTTACAAAAAAAAAAGACAAATTTCAACAAAAATCCATCACTCAATAAAATGACACAACTACCGAAAATATCGATTATATTGATTTAATCAATGATTCTATCGATTAGTCCAAATGACTGGCCAATCATTAATATACCTCCATCACTGTCTAAATCATCAATTGATATATTAGTGAATGACAAAGATGCAATAATAATGAAAAACATGTTTACCCCGTGATCGATAAGTGGTTTTTTTTTGGAAACCAATTGTTTTTAATAGAGAAAAAAAATCGAACATATAAATGAAAGTGATAAGGCACTCGGCTTAGTTGGTGAAAGACCGCAATGCTCACTGTTTTCAGTGGAACGACACCAATAATCAAATCGAATTGTGTGCTATTTTTTTGTTACAGTTTAGACTTTTAGAGACTTTTTTTGTTAAATGGATGCTAATAGTAAAATTGAAAGGAAACGGAACCCTCGAGAGAATGCATTCCCGTTATCATCGGTCACGTTTTGGTAAGTTGCCCAAAAATAAACCTCCTTTTATCAGTCAATTGATAAATGCAAAAATTTGATTTGTTTAAACAATTTTGAGGACGATCACCTCTCTTCTGGTTTATCAATGAATTGCTTATTTTTGATTTTTCCTTCAATCAATTGCGCCATAAATCAAAGATTTTGTGCGTGTTTTTTTTTCTGAATTAAAGGCTGTTTTGAAGTACTCGTGATAAGTTTACTTTGCCACTCAAAAGATCCAAACTTATACAAACATTTAAGTCTCCATAGAGATAAAGTGGTGGCAAAAATTGTGCTCTAATACCGGACAGATAAAAATATCACTATCACTCTCGCTCCTGTTTAAATTGATTATAAGAATTAGGCACAAGTAATTTTGTGACTCTGTAGATAATAATCTTCAAATTATAATGGAGGCAATGACTTAACAGATTAAAGTCCAATAAAATTAAGCCAGGTACTTATGTGTGAAAGCAACCTCCACAGGGACATTTGGTTTTTGCAACCATGCCTTTGACTTCAATCTCTTAAGTCATTGCGCACACTCTACTGTGATGCCAGCCTAATTCCCTGAAGGTAAAAAATCTGATAAAGAAAAACTATCGCCATCTCTATCACACCCACACAATGTCATCCCATAGATTTAAGTAATTGTATTCGTTCTAATTCTGCATATTAAAGTATACAGAGCTGGAGAAACGAGTAGCTACATAGCAAAAAAGACGCACATCTTTCGTAAGAACTATGGTAACTCCTATGTGGCTAGTTGTTTCGCCAACACTGTATATGTAAAATCCGCCACATCAAAACACGCCTTTTTGCGCATTTACAAACAGCTGGCTGATTTTTGTATTCATTATAGGTTGTTTCATGATAAACTTCCGTAAGCCAAAGTTGCATGAAACGATCTCTAATGCTGCCTTATCTTCGATCTCTGGCAGATTTTTTTTTAATATTTTCGTCTTCTTATAGCTATACAATACCAACATTTATAAAGGGTTTCAAACGGGACCTGGAAACCACCGATCTCACAGAAACATTGACTGAACACAAATCAAACCGTTTAGGGGATGCAATCGAACAGGCTTGGCACAATGAGGAGATTAAAGCGAAGAAGAAACACCGCACAGCCTCATTGACACGTGTCTTATGGCACGTGTTTGGTTTAGAATTAATGCTATATGGTATCGCATATTTAATTGGTGAATTGATTAGGTAATTTACAATGAATTGTTTTGATGTCTATTAATTTTTTTGAAGTGAAACTTCTTTAGGCGCGCTAGGTTAGTAAATTTGTTCGGAAGCGTAACAGACAGCGGAGAGTGAAGAGTGGGAGCGTTGCTTCTACGCTCTCTGTAAGTTTTGCCAACTGTGTAAAATAAATACTACGGTCTAAAGTTGGTATCATTGATTTACTTTCAGCGCCTTCTGGAACGATACTAAAATTTTCTGGCCTACCGCGATTTATGATTTTTGTATTTATTAATTAATTAATGGCGTTAAATTATATATGAATATTGTTTTGAGATAAGTTAAATGCAGAAAAAAATGGAGCCTTCAGGCAACGACAGAAATAAAATAAACCAATAAAAAAAACCGAACTTCATCTCTAACCTAAGAAGTTTCATTTCCAACGCGTGTGCCCTTCCACCCACTTTCAATTTTTTGTTATTTTTTTAGGATAACCCAACCGATTTGTTTGGGCCGTTTATTAATGTACTATGTACCTGGACAAACGGATGTAACGAAAAATGAGGCATATTTGTATGCATCCGGTGTTATATTTGGTTCATTTATTACAATAGCTGTACAACATCCATTCATGATGGGTGTATTACATTTAGGAATGAAAATGAGGGTAGCATGTTGTTCACTAATATATCGTAAATCATTGAAATTAAGTAAAGCAGCTTTAGGTGATACAACATGTGGACAAATTGTTAATCTATTATCAAATGATGTGAATCGTTTTGATTATGGTTTATTATTTTTACATACATTATGGGTTGGGCCTGTACAAACGATTGTTTGTACATATTTTATGTATTTACAAGTTGGTATTTCAGCAGTGATTGGTGTTGCTGTACTACTCATGTTTATACCGTTACAAAGTATAATAATTTTGATTTGAAGATAATTGGAAAATTCTTCTCTAATTAGGTTTGTTTTTTGCTTTCAGTGTATTTGGGTAAACGAATTTCTGTGCTACGTTTACGTACCGCACTAAGGACCGATGAACGGGTACGTTTGATGAATGAGATTATCAGTGGTATTCAAGTGATAAAAATGTACGCGTGGGAGAAACCGTTTGCACAACTTGTAGCGTTATCTAGACGGTGAGTAGTAGACTTAAGGTCTAGCCTAATTTTGGGCGAATTAGAGCAAATAGCTTAAGTGTTGAAATTGACTTAACTAAATCAAGACTTAATATCTACAAATTCATTACGTAAAGCTGTTATACCGGGTGTCCGTAAAAAAAATGAAAAAATAAAGATTTTGATAAAGAAGGAAAAATACTTTAGACAGAACTTTAGAAGAACCAGAGGCATAGAAGAGAAATGAAGGGTCTTTAAGAAGACTGAGACATACTGATAACGGCCCGTGTTCAAAGAGCATTGAACAATAATAGAATTCAAAAATAAAGGTGCTAAGCAGAAATGTTTCCGTCTTGCAATGCTTTAACATCACTTTTCAACTCCTTTTCTAGGACTCTTCAAACTTACCGAGATTTTCCTTAATTTTGATTGTTCTCAAGATTTCTCATACTATCTTAAGTCTTGATTATTAAAAGAAACTTATTTCTAAATCAAGGTTCAGCATTCTTTGATTTTTTGAGATATATCTAAATCTACTACATAATACCTGTTATATTGGGTGTCTTTTCTAACTGTGTACAATGAGCCAGTATTGATATTTTTTTGTCTCCTCTATAAACAGTTTCATTATACATATCTAGAACAAACACCCTGTATATAGATCAAGAATCTGATAAAGAAAAAAGAGCTAAAGTCCTAATTAGTTTAATTAATAAAAGAGAACTGGTGGATCTTAAGGAGCAAAACACACTGGTATCCGCCGAAAATGGTGTTATTTTTGAGTGCTCCAAGAGCTTTGAACAATATTTTCTTCAAATCGAAGATATGAGAACTCAAAAATAAAGACATTAAATAAAAAAAGCCTCCGTCTTGCACTTTAGAATTTCTTGATTCTGACCATTCTTAAGACTTCTTATCCGATCTTAAATCTTGACTTAAAGTCGCTCTTAACCTATACTAACCTCATTTTGGCCGAACATAGGCTCCATTTTAGCAAACAAAATACTTAAATTTGTTAAGATAAGCTTAATTCAAAGTCAACGTTTAGGATTTTTAATTTTGATCGAATTCAAGACGACAAATCTTCAAATCTATTATAGTACATTCAAGAACCAAAGAGTTACTAGATTTGACAGACATTTCATTAAACAATGTACGTAATCGCGGAATAATAGGAAAGATACAAGTGTAAATAATTCAATCATCAGAAATATCACTAGTTTCAATCGTACCAATTGAAATTTAGTAACCCTTTGGTCCGTGAATATACTATACATATAGCTGTTATACCGGGTGTCTTTTCGAAAGAGGGATAGTGAGCCAATGTTTTTTTCTCCTCCTTCTCCACTTGTAACTTACAATTACTTATTACCTTGTGTTTTAATTCTTCTTTGCTTTACTATCCATAATTGGGAAAAACGCCCGGTACGTATATAGCTAAAGAATAAAGTGTCTTGATAAGAACAGAATTGAAGAGGGTTAGAGAGGACTGAAAATAGAGCTCGTTTGGAAGTTCAAAGTGTTTTGAACAATATTATACTGAAATCCAAGATCTGGGAGCTCAAAAATAAAGACACCAGTTTTCAGCATCTACTCTAAGGCTCTTCAAACTCTTTTATTCTGCCTATTGAACAACTAAATGGCTAAGAAAAAGTTAGAAAATAATAGAAAAATGCCGTCTTGCAAACTCACGTATATTTTTTAGACTTTATGCAGTTGGAATTAAGCATTAACTGATTCCAAACGTATTTTCTTGGTAGGTTTTTAGGCATTAGGCATTAATAATCCATGGAAAATTTGGAAAAATGTTGACACCAACAGTGGTTTTGTGGAACGATATTACGATTTTTTTTCGATATTCTTTACGACACCGACAAAAACAAGTCGGTAAGAGACAGTGGCGGGACTGGCTCGATAGGGGCTCTAAACAGCACCGACCGCTCTATATTAAAGAGTTTTGAACAATATTATACTGAAATCAAAGATCTGGGAGCTTAAATATAAAGACACCAGTTTTCAGCACCTACGCTAAGGCTCTTCAAACTCTTTTATTCTGATTATTGAACAACTAAATAGCTAAGGAAAAGTTAGAAAATAATAGAAAAATGCCATTTTTTAGACTTTTTGCAGTTGGAATAAAGAACCATATTTTTTTCTATTTACACTCTTTTGGCCCAATTTTGAGTTTTTTTGCAAGTGAAACTTCACTAAGAACGAATTTTGATCTCCTAAAGAATGAATTGGAACGGCTGAGTCTGTCACTTTATGGCGTTTGAGGTCAACAAAAAATAATACCAAATTCAACTTTGTTTCAGATACGAAATCAAATCGATCCGGATCTCATCATATATGCGCGGCATTATCTATTCATTTATAATGTTTGCAACAAGAATGGCAATCTTTGCCAGTATCCTAGCATACGTACTCTTCGATAATGCTATAACCGCTGAGAAAGTCTTTGTATTAACATCATTTTATAATATTTTACGACAAACAATGACCGTATTCTTTCCACAAGGTATCTCCCAAGTAGCCGAAACAAAAGTCTCAGTAAATCGATTAAATAAATTCCTATTATACGATGAGATCGATATGCAGAATATTAATAAAGATCAACCGAAACGTGACGATAGAGAAGTGGGTGTTTTCTTAGATAATCTATCAGCCAATTGGAATGTAAACTCAACACAAGGCAATACATTAAGAAATATCACATTACGTGCAACGCCTGGTAAATTATTGGCAATTATCGGACCTGTTGGTAGCGGTAAAACCAGTTTACTACATGCTATATTGAAAGAATTACCACAAACCGATGGGAAATTGTCAATAAACGGTGCCATTTCGTATGCATCACAAGAACCATGGTTGTTTAGCGGTACTGTCCGCCAGAATATCTTATTCGGTCTACCGATGGATAAGTTACGTTACAAGACGGTAATCAATAAATGCTCATTGAAACGTGATTTTGAATTGTTGCCGTACGGTGATAAGACAATTGTCGGTGATCGGGGAGTATCATTGAGTGGTGGACAACGAGCTAGAATCAATCTAGCCAGATGTGTCTATAAACAGGCCGATATTTATCTATTAGACGATCCATTATCGGCCGTCGATACACATGTCGGTCATGAGATTTTCAATAATTGCGTTAATGGTTATCTGAAGAATAAAACAGTGATTTTAATTACACATCAATTACAATTCATACAATATTGCGATCATATTATCTATTTAGAAAATGGTCAGATTAAAGCTGAAGGCAATTATAAAACATTGAAGAGTATGGATTTAGACTTTACGAAATTAATTAGTAAACAAGATAGTGAAGAAGGCGACAGTGATAAGGAGAAGAGTGAAGATGAATTGAGTCGGCAAGGTTCGATACGTAGTATCGTATCGATTGATGATAAAGATGCACCGAAAGTTATTGAAGAACAGAAAAGTAAAGGATCCGTTGGATTCGGCATCTATCAGAGTTATTTCAGAGCCGGCGGTAATTGTTGTTTGATTTTTACCATGTTCTTCCTGTTCATTGTTGTACAGGTGTTTGCCAGTTTGGCCGATTATTTCATCACTTATTGGTAAGTGATTTTTAACCAAGTTAAAGTTCTACTAATTGATTTTGATTGCAGGACGAATTTGGAACAAAAAGACTCAACAGGAACCCTCCAAAGAATACTATTAACAAACAACGAAACATCGATCACTTTCTATCACTTATTGAGATCGTCCGATGATTTCTGGGATTTTTCCCGTGAAACTTGTATTTATATCTATTCAACAATTATTGTACTATTGATCGTGTTAACATTCATGCGTTCATTGACATTCTTTAAAGTGTGTATGCGAGCCTCCATCAATCTCCACAATAATATGTTCAGTAGTATCATAAATGGAACGATGCGTTTCTTTAATACGAATCCAATTGGTCGTATTTTGAACCGTTTCTCCAAAGATATCGGAGCTATTGATGAACTATTAACTGTAGCTATGATCGATTGTTTACAAATCGGTCTCTCACTGGCCGGTATTATTGTTGTTATTGCTATTGTTAATCCATTATTACTGATACCGACTGTTGTAATGGGCGTACTATTCTATTTCTTACGAGTTGTCTACGTACGAACCAGTCGGAATGTGAAACGTTTGGAAGGTGTCAGTAAGTCGCATTTCTCAACCTGTATAAATGTGAATTTGTAATCGTTGAATTTACAGCACGTAGTCCGGTATTTTCGCATCTAAACGCATCCCTACAAGGCTTAACAACAATACGCGCCTTCAACGCCCAACAGATCCTCCGCAAAGAATTCGACCGGCACCAGGATTTACACAGTTCCGCTTGGTTTAGTTTCTTGGCAACATCACGTGCCTTCGGTTATTGGCTAGATCTCATCTGTTTCCTCTACATCGTTGTAGTAACTTACAGTTTTCTTCTACTAGGAGATGGTAAAATCGTCCAATTTAATCAAAAAATACGAATTAATTTCTATTTTTAAACAGAGAAATTCGGTGGCAATGTCGGCTTGGCTATAACACAAGCGATCGGTCTAACCGGCATGTTCCAATGGGGTATGCGTCAAACCACCGAATTGGAGAATCAAATGACATCCGTTGAGCGTGTCTTGGAATACCGACAAATCGAGCACGAGAAATCATTGGAAACGCAACCGCCTGCACAGAAACCGGCTGCTTCGTGGCCGGAATACGGTCGGATAATCTTCCGTAACGTGTATCTGCGTTATTTCCCCAACGAGCCGCCGGTATTGATGAATCTAAATTTCGAAATTAATTCCGGCGAGAAGATCGGTATCGTCGGTCGAACGGGTGCTGGTAAATCGTCACTAATATCGGCGCTATTTCAATTAACTGACACTGAAGGTGTGATCGAGATTGATAATGTTAATATCATTGAGATTGGTTTGCATGATTTACGTAAGAAGATCTCGATTATACCACAAGAACCGGTGTTGTTCTCGGGTACGATGCGTAAAAATCTCGATCCGTTCAATGAGTACAGTGATGAACAATTGTGGAGTGCTTTGGAGGATGTTGAATTGAAGGAGACGATACGGGAGTTCGTGGCTGGTTTGGATACGAAAATGTCTGAGGGTGGCACGAATTTCAGTGTTGGTCAACGGCAATTGGTGTGTCTGGCGCGTGCCATTTTACGTAATAATAAAATTCTAGTATTAGATGAGGCGACAGCGAATATCGATCCGAAAACTGATAATTTAATACAAACGACAATTAGGAGGAAATTTACAAATTGTACGGTATTGACGATAGCGCACCGTTTGAATACAATTATGGATAGTGATCGGATATTAGTGATGGATGCTGGATGTTGTATTGAATACGATCATGCCTATAATTTATTACAAAATACTGAGAGTGTATTCTACGGTATGGTCATGCAAACTGGCAAACCATTATCTGATGTTTTATATAATGTTGCTAAAGATAATTGGGAACAAAAACGTAATCAATAAAAAATTATTTTTGTATCATTAATCGTTTCATTTAATCATTCCGAATTAGTCGCTGCCAAGTCCTAGTTTTTCCGATGTCTTCGTTTTATGTCTGAATTTTTTTGCAGTCAACTTCCGTAGTCAGAGCCGGTTCCAGGTTTTCGGCGCTCCAGGCAAGTTTATTTTCGGCGCCCCGAATTGAGTGCACTACTTTTATAAATTCCGATACCGAAGTCTTTGATATCTTAATAAATCAATAAATTTTGTGAAAAAGTAAGCTTTAACTAGACTTTATCTGGTGGAAAGTAGTTTTTTTGTTAACAAGAAAAAAAATAATTCGCGTTACGTCTTTTTGTTTACAAAAACTAAAATTCCACAATAAACGCGATAATTCTTTGTCGGATTTTAGAAAGCAAAAATAATAATAAAGAAAAAGTCTGGTGTTCCACCGTGCCATAAGAGATTTCAAATTAAAACAATTCAAAACAATTAAAAGACCTATCTTTTCGAATGGGGCCCCTCTGAGAAAAAAAGAAACAGACTCACGGTTTGCTGCATAACTGCAACAAAAATAGATAGAAAAACTATTAATTTTGTAAAAGAATACTTATTTGAAAATTTACCATCTATGGGAATCCTAAATCCACTCGGCACTGGCACTTACACTAGCACTAGATAGATTAATTCATAATAACAAATTTTCGAAATGACGTTAACACTTCAACGACCCGAACACAACTGAACAAGAACACATCGGAAAAGGGTGTTATATAAATGTCCTTTGTTCGGCTCTTATCAAGACCGTATATACGCAATTAATCTAGTCATCACAATAACAAAAAAAGGATGGAAAAATATTAAAAACATATTTTGTAAACGAAAATACGGCTACCCAAGGGATTGGGGCTAAGGAGACAATTGGGAACTTCAAAATCTTGATTTTTGGATTTGGTAAAGTCCAGGACCTAGGCTAAATGCAATTATAAGGTTGCCGTTTTTTGTACTTTCAAAAAAAAGGTAATACTTCTTATACTAAAAACCGAACTTCTTTCACGATCCACTAAGTCTGAAGACCTGACACCTTCAATGAGTAAATAATATTTGAGCCGTTTATTTTGAAAGTGGCGTAAGTCCATTTATGTTCAAATTGAGATATATAAGGGTTTGCGTTGGATTAAATTTAAAAATATGGGTAACAGATACCAGAGTAAAATAATGTTTTTGGGTTTCTAATGGTGTCAGATTTATCATTCCAACTAGCATAATTAAGACTAATTAATAAATAATATGTTTTTAATGGCATTGATTGGACTTACTCCACTTTCAAAATCAATAAAATGGCGTTTTAAATTATTACGAAAGCACAAGTCCATAGGAAAAGTGAATTTCCCTTGAAATAAAAATAACTTTTATGTTAGAAAATCGAAAGAATATTCAATTTTTATTCTTTGGTAAATAATTTTTACATTAAAATTAATAATGTTTTATTAATTATTCTTCTCCAGATTGTGTATACGGGAGAGATTTAAAATAATTATGGTGTACAAGTTCATTAAGTCCTTGTATTTTTAATCTGTGAGTGGTCTCGTGTTTTTGTGTAGTGGTGTCAACTTGATATTATTAAAGTTTGTCGGTAGCAAGTTCAATATTTTGAATGGTGCATCCTCGTTAGTAGTTGTTTTGTAGAATAACTTATATGGATCGCTTCTCAAAAATTTCATCCAGCATATTTTAAACGAATTTACTCTTTCTCCGTCAGTATTTTTTAACCTTTTAAAAGTCGCGTTTTCTATAGGATTAGTTGAAATGGACTCCTCACGTTTCATTAGGTAGAAATAAATAAGCAATTCAGTTAAAAAATACCAATACAGGTGTTGAAAGTAACATTTTGGGAAGTTTGCGGGGCATAGATCTATTCTATATATTGTACGATTGTACTAACCAAAGACTATACAGCGTGTTCGCGCCATGTGTGAAACCTCAAATATCCCGTTCGTTTATGAATTGAAATGGAAAAGTATCTAAAGAAATTAGAATACAATGTCTATACCTACTTCAATTGACCGACACAATTTTCGTTCCAGCTATTTTGGAAACGCCAAAACGTCCTATAAGATCTCAAAAATTACTCAATATTAGGAAACCAATTACCTACAAAGAATACTAACTTGATAAGAAATAATATTTTTCTTTTAAAAACTTCTGATTTGCTACTTAAAAAATGAATAGGTTATTGATCCCAGAGAAGTCTTATTTTTTTTTTTAAATATTATTATCATATCAAATTCATTCGCAGTAGGGGAACCCGGGGTATGACGGGGTCCTTAAGGTTAAAAGTAAAATTAAGCATAAAATTTTCACAAATTCAACCCTTTATTAGCAATTATAAGATGATAAAATATTTCTTTATTGAACAAAAACCGAAAAAGGAAGAATAATGAGTTACAAGATCTATTAACATTATTCAATAAGGAACAAAGTCCCCGTCTTGCCCCATGTGCGGGGTAAAAAGGGGTAACCTGGACTGATATGAGTAGCATATTCATCATCGTCATCAATACCTGCACAGGTACAATGACCCTTCTCTCCACATATTTGGCAAGCAATCCACCCTTCATTTAACTGAAGATACAGTTAAAAAAGATAAGCAGCTGGGTTGCGGTGAAACTGTAAGTACAAACGTTGGGCAACTTGGCTGTGGTTAGAAGGTTAACCCCATCTTACCCCACAAGTAACGTGTATGATATTCTATTCAATACATTATAAATAAGTAATAATTTGCACAAAACTTATTACTCACCTTATTCAATATAGATTTACGTATTCAATGACAAACGTCCGTCCAAATAATAACAAAAGTTATTACGTTTAAATCTTTAACACAAATTATGTTGAACTATATACAAATGGCGCAATTTAGATTTTTTTGTTTACAATAACAAAATAGCTGTCTAAATCTATGTCACGTAGAACAAAGGGACTGAGAGGAGACCACTTAACAACTAGGTATTTGTTTCCCTAAATTGCAGCACTTTGTTTTGAAATTATTGGTGAATCCCCGTCTTACCCCGTCATACCCCGGGTTCCCCTATTACTTGTAGGTAATTGGTTTCCTAATAATGTCTAATTTTCGAGACTTTATAGGACGTTTTCCAAATCAGCTAGAAAGAAAATAGTACCGGTCAATTGAAGTATAGACATTGAAGTGTAAATCCTTTAGATTATTTTCCATTTCACTTCACAAACAAACGAGATATTTGAGGTGGAACACTTAACACGAACACGTGGTATAGGGGACAGTGGGGTAATTGGGAACACTTAACTTCCAATCCTCAAAAATAATAGAGAAAAATTATAAATCAAATCAACTTTAATTTCTACATAAACTTTGGTTATCTATCCACTTAGTAGTCGTAAACAAAATCTTAAAAATTTAAGTTTTAATAAGAATATAAATATAAACAAAAAACTTCGCCGTTCCTATATACTCGATACCCTATGGGGTAATTAGGAACGACGGTTAATCACGGCATATATCACATACATAACCTTTATGAGTTTCACCGGAAGTACTTTATTCATGTGCCCATTGTTCGCAAACGGAGCACTGGATCCAATCTTCTTTCGGTGGAGATTGGTACATTTCATAGCATATTATGCAATAGAACTCTTCTTCGTTTCCTTTTTTCCTCTAAAAAAGCTTGCTTCGAATTTTTGATTCCTTTACCCTTGACTTGTGGCTTCTTTGGTGTGGTTTCTGGGGATCTTTTGGTGTTTTTTCAGGAGTACTTCGAGTAAAGAAGAACGCAAGAGGTAATTGGGAACGTTCCCAAGTACCCACCTGACGCCGTTCCCAATTGCCCAAGTAGTCTATATAAATCAAAATTCCTGTCGCTCTCAACAGCACGTTTGGGTAGCTTTAATTTTGGCCATTTGAAATTTCCCATTTAAATAGCACGCAAAAAAAAATTTGTCCATTAAAAATGCTATAACTTTTGAACCATTTGAAATAAAAATTTTATACAGACATGTTCTTGTAGGGCATGAAATTCTCTAAAAAATACTTGAGAGTTGATTTTTTATCTCAAAAATTCATAGTTACGGGCTTTAGTACTAACTTCGGTAATTCTGGTGTAAGAGCAATCAGCAATGCCACCCGTATGAATCCGTTTAGGGAATCAGAAATTAAATTGTAAACAACAAACTCATTACACATTGATAATTCCACTACTATTTTGATAATAAAGCTTTATGGCACAATGGGGCTCACGCCACTTTCAAAATAAAGTTTTTTATCAGCAAATTTTCGTGTTACAAAATCACAATGATGTCAACTAAATTAGTCTGAATTTGCTTAGGAATAAAAAGATCATGTAAAAATGCAACTATTAAGGAAGCTAACTCGATTTTTTGGGAAAATGGACTTACGCCACTTTCAAAATAAACGGCTCATTTTTCAAACTCAATCAAATATTCCGTATTTAGCAACAGTTCCCAAGAGTTGTAAGATAGTACCCCAATCGCATCTTGAGCGACTTCATCAGAGTTAAGACTGTTTTATTATTATTTTTTTCAATTACTACTAGAGGATTCTTAATAAAATGCTACTAATTTTCCAGCTTAGGACGCACTAAAGAGTGCCGCCCCTAAAATTATTCCGCTCAAGGCAGCTGCCTGTTTGGCTGTAGTCTTGGACCGGCCCTGTTCGAAGTACCCCAAGAATTGAATACTGTCCCTTGAAGTGAAGTGAAGGTTTTCCTAAATATCTGTAACAACCGAAACGAATTCATTAATAAGGGGTGGGAAGTTCGAGTATTAATCTCTACAGATTCGTCATTTTTTGGTAATGTGTTGAATTCTGTTCCTATTCTATATAATAATCTATAAGCACTGATTGCGGGTGTTTCGCATCATTTATTTAAGACAAAAGAAACGTAAACAAACAGAGTGGGAAGCTATCTGTTGCCCACGATAGCTCCAAACAGGCAAGCAGCTATTTTTCGCACAAAATAACGGGCGGAAAGATAGTAATTTCGTCATATGCATAATAAAAAAAATTCAATGCTAACAGGGGCGGCTTCAGGAGGCGTGCAAAATTAACAAAGGATCTAGTTTTATCGCATCTTAACCTTTAACGCCTCAGGCGATAAGGAACGTAATTTCAAATCTTGCACCATGTCTTGAAGACGTGTCTAAATTTTTCTGCTAATCTTCTTTAATACAGACGACCCGTAAATACAAAACACTTGGCTTTCTTCAATTTTAATCAATTTCGGCTTGTAAGGAGGGCCGGCGCTACTCCCTAAAATAACAAGCCACTGCTAAAATTATGCCGCTCCAGATACCTGCTTTGCTGTGGGATAAGACCCGTCCTGCTTGTAGAATTTTGTCTTCATCCAGTAAGAGTGATTTGTGCTAAATTCCAGTAATTACCGCATAGGAAGCCCGCATTAGGGAAAAATATCGCTGCACACAAGTCACGACACAAGAAGAGTTTTCAATTGCCTTATCATTAATTCAGTATTTAAGAGTTAACGTTTCTTTGCTCCTCGAAAAAGTGGACACTCTGCGCTCTAAGAATGTTTGCTTAATCCCTCAAATTTAACGAATTTCGACTTTTGAATTTAACACAACAATATTTGCATAATTGATTTATAATCTTTATCAATTCAACGAAGGGCAAAGTTAATACAACCGATTCGTAATACTGATAACGCCGATAATAGTGTTTGCTTTTGAATTTTTAATTTGTGTATTATTAAGTCATTGTCAGTTTAATCGCTTGATAAAAATAAAATTGATAAAAATTGCATAAAGGACGGCACGCTACAGTCGTAGCCTACGACAGAAATTTATATAATTTCCATACGGTTAGTGTGAATTGTGTGTGCGGCACCTTGGTGGGAATCCTACTGCCCAATCCCCCCTTAACCATCAAATTTTCAACACACAAACTTTTGCTATAAATCACCCGAAAAAGCACCCACAAAACAATTTTCGTTTTGATAGTAGAACTAAACTACAGGAGAGCAACAAAAAAGAAGCAGTCATTATCGCAACCAGGTGGGCGCGAGAATTTAATATATTAAGTCATTACTATTTTATTTTTTTATATTTAATATAATCAGTGAGCTTGTATGAGAATCAAGTGGTCTATTTAGATCAGTGATAACACGATCACCGTCTAGAATGGTGAGTTTTTGTACCAAAAAGAACGCGATTTTTAAAATTGTGCTTTTAGATGAGTATCCCAATCACTCTAGTATTATTATTCACATCCATCTACTTATTGTACCGTTTCTTAACGAGAAATTACAATTATTGGCAATCCCGTGGTGTACCATGTGATAAACCGAGCCTGTTATTTGGTAATGCCTGGGAATTATTCAGTGGTAAAGTACAAGTGGCGAAATTCTTAGGGCAATTATACGATAAACACAAACCGAAACCGTATTTCGGTTTATATATCTTAGACAAACCGTATCTAGTGTTGCGGGATCCGGCAATCATCAAGAAGATTTTGATTGGTGATTTCAATAATTTCAGTGATCGTTTCTTTGCATGCGACAAAAATGCCGATCCAATGGCCGGCAATAGTGTATTCCTATTGAAGAATCCCCGTTGGCGTCTATTACGTTCGAAACTAACATCGATCTTTACATCATCGAAATTGAAATTTATGCTGCCGATCATGAATAATGTCGGCATCGATCTGGAGAATTATTTAAATCAATTCAACCATCGCATTGTCGATATGAAAGAGATCAGCGCCAAATATACAACCGATGTGACGGCGTTGTGTTTCTTCGGCTTCCAGCCGAATTCGTTCCATGACGAGAACAATGTGTTCCGTATTGTTGGACGGAAATTGTTCGATTTCAACGTATTACGAATCTCGTTGAGTATGTTTGCGTACTTTTTCCTACCATCATTAGTGTCACTACTGAAACTTACATTCACCGATTATCAAAGTACGATTTTTATGCGAAACGTCTTCACAACCACCATCAAACAACGGCGCGACAAACAACACAAACGCAACGATTTCGTTGATTTATTACTCGAATTAAAGAATGCAAATGTTGATGATAAAATTTTAAGTTTTGGTAATAATTACGGATCGATTCGAATGCCGATTTTAATCGAATAAATTGTAGATGATGATACGATGGTGTCGCAAGCGATCACATTCTTCTTAGCCGGCTTCGAAAGCACCAGTAATCTCATATCGTTCACGATGTACGAATTGTGCGTACATCCGGACGTACAAGAAAAACTCCGTCAAGAGATACACGACGTCATCCAAACCGATAACGATGTGACTTATGAGAATCTATTGAATCTCAAATATATGGATATGGTACTTGCGGGTAATCGTCCCCAATTTATCGAAATTATTGTTTTTTTAATAATCTTATTTTCTTGTAGAATCGTTGCGTTGTTATCCATTCGCTCCATTCCTAAATCGTAAATGTAAAGAAGATTATTATATTGAAGAAACCGGTTATACAATCGAGAAAGGTACACAGATCTTGGTGCCCACCGATGGTATCCATTACGATCCGCAATATTATCCGGAACCAACGAAATTCCTACCGGAACGTTTCAATGATGATTGTAAATTTACAAGTGATGTATTCATGCCATTCGGTGCTGGGCCACGGTTCTGTATAGGTAATTATTCAATTTAATAATAGACCGGTTGTATTCAATTAATAAAGAATAAGACTGGAAGTTTTTAATAAGATAATCTTTTTTGTTTTTTTTTTCTAGGTGATCGTTTCAGTATTCTAGCAGCTAAAATTAGTTTAATTTATTATTTACGAAGATATAAATTTGTGAAATGCGAACAAACACCAGATCCAATCGTCTTAAATCCACGTTCACCGTTCGTCATGTCCAATGGTGGTCTACCGATGATTGTCAAACGTATTTAATTCGGTTCATCATGTATTAGATCATTTTTTATTAACCATATACCATTACCAGTGAAATTATGTTCTTTTTCAATAAAATACAAGGCTAAATTCAATTTTTTCGATTGTGTTATTTGCCTATCATTACCATAAATACGATAGATCTGTTTAAATGCCTTTTTAATATAGTCCCTGGAAAAAAAAAACAACGAAACGAAGACAGATTATGGTAATTTGTTGTTAATTTTCATAATAAAAACACAATGGAGCAGAGATTAATCAGATGATTTTTGTTACACGTACATTGAACCCGATTCTCGTCAACAATATGTATATCATTCATTACTCTACATAAATTATGTGGTTATTTTTGTATCAGAAAAAATTGCTATTCTAATCAAGGCTTTTTCGAATTAATGTTATTTTAATTTGTTTTGAGTGCAAAAGCACTTGAATTCCGTTGGGAAAATAGCACATCGCTCGAGATTTCGAGTGTTTTATAAGAATTCTAGGAAATATGAATCATTAATATAGCAAAATCAATAGTTTAGTTTATATATAGTTATCTGTAGATAACGATATTGCACTAATGTGTATGGTTAATAATTTTGTTATCATTCATTATGCTATCGTTTCGTTCATTATTTTGGTGGGGAAATAGCTGTTTGTCGATTATGCACGCAAAGGTGTTGTTCCAAAGGAACAAAACCAGCTCTTTTATGCCGCTTTCGTTCCTCTGGACCGACTTGGACGGACGACTACGAAGTCGTTATTTAACTGATTCCAAACGTTTTTTCTTGTTAGATTTTTAGGCATTAGGCATTAATAATCCATGGAAAATTTAACAACACCGACCGCTCCATATTTAAAAGGCTCACAGAAAACACAATTTCTACAAAAAATGCCAGATCATGTTTAAAAAAATATCCTACATATAAGTCAAGGCCAAAAAAAGAGGAAAAAATGCTTTAGACAGAACTTTATAAGAACCAGAGGTATAGAAGAGAAATGAAGGGTCTTTAAGAGAACCAAGACATACTGATAACGGCCCGTGTTCAAAGAGCTTTGAACAATAATAGAACTCAGAAATAAAGGTGCTAAGCAGAAATGTCTCCGTCTTGCATGCTTTCACATCACTCTTCAATTCATTTTCTAGGACTCTTCAAACTTACTGAGATTTTTCTTGATTTTGACTCAAGATTTCTCATTCGATCTTAAGTTTTGACTATATTAAAAGAAACTTATTTCTGAGTCTAGGTTCAGGAGTCTTTGATTTTTTGAGATATGACTAAATCTACTACATAATACCTGTTATATCGGGTGTCTTTTCTAACTGTGGACAGTGAGCCAATGTTGTTATTTTTGGTCTCCTCTATAAACAGTTTCATTATACATATGTAGAACAAACATCCTGTATATAGATCAAGAATCTGATAAAAAAAGAGCTAAAGTCCTAATTAGTTTAATTAATAAAAGTAAACTGGAGAATCTTAAGGAGGAGCAAAACACACTGGTGCCCGCCGAAAATGCTGTTATTTTTGAGTGCTCCAAGAGCTTTGAACAACATTACGTTGGAATCGTAGATCTGAGAGCTCAAAAATAAAGACACTAAATAAAAAGAGCCTCCGTCTTGCACTTTAGATTTTTCTTGATTCTGGCCACACTTAATGCTTCTTATCCGAGCTTAAATCTTGACTTAAAGTCGCTCTTAACCTATACTAACCTCATTTTGGCCGAACATAGGCTCCATTTTAGCAAACAAAATACTTAAGTTTCTTAAAATAAGCTTAATTCAAAGTCAACGTTTAGGATTCTTTAATTTTGATCGAATTCAAGACGACAAATCTTCAAATCTATTATAGTACATTCAAGAACCAAAGGGTTACTAGATTTGACAGACATTTCATTAAACAATGTACGTAATCGCGGAATAATAGGAAAGATACAAGTGTAAATAATTCAATCATCAGAAATATCACTAGTTTCAATCGTACCAATTGAAATTTAGTAACCCTTTGGTCCGTGAATATACTATACATATAGCTGTTATACCGGGTGTCTTTTCTAAATAGGGATAGTGAGCCAATATTAATTTTTCCTCCTCCTCCACTTGTAACTTACAATTACTTACTACCTTGAGTCTTAATTCTTTTTTGCTTTACTATCCACAATTGGAAAAGGCGCCCGGTACGTATATAGCTCAAGAATAAAGTGTCTTGATAAGAACAGAATTGAAGAGGCTTAGAAAGGTCTGAAAATAGGGCTCGTTTGGAAGCTCAAAGTGTTTTGAACAATATTATACTGAAATCGAAGATCTGGGAGTTCAAAAATAAAGACACTAGTTTTCAGCAGCTGCTCTAAGGCTCTTCAAACTCTTTTATTCTGCCTATTGAACAACTAAATGGCTAAGAAAAAGTTAGAAAATAATAGAAAAATGCCGTCTTGCAAACTCGCGAATATTTTTTAGACTTTATGCAGTTGGAATTAAGCATTAACTGATTCCAAACGTTTTTTCTTGGTAGATTTTTAGGCATTAGGCATTAATAATCCATGGAAATTTTGTAAAAATGTTGACAACAGTGGTTTTGTGGAACGATGTTACAATTTTTTTTCGATATTCTTTACGACACCGACAAAAACAAGTCGGTAAGAGACAGGGGTGGGACTGGCTCGACAGGGGCTCTAAACAACACCAACCGCTCTATATTAAAAAGGCTCACAAGAAACACAATTTCTACAAAAAACGCCAGATCATGTTTATGGTCAGCCACCAATCCGTCGATATAAATATCGGCCTTCAATCGCTGGTTTACACGTTTACACGCTCCAATGATCGGCGGGATTTGGAAACGAATCTGCCGAAAAGTATATTTAAAATATCATAATAAAATCGTGATCGAAAATACCATGTGCTCACGATAGCGGAACAAATTCTCACATTAGTTCCTCGCTATACTATTTACCGATAGTATTTTTAATCCTTGGATAAAGTCAATAAACAGTGTTGGATTAAGGCGGCGCCAGAATTGATTTAAAACTTCAAAAAAATAAGGGCGTATCAATGCCAAAAAAAAAACTAAGTTTTGATAAAATCTATTTACCGACAACTTGTGAAAATAAATAGAAAATAAACAATAAAGCGCTATATATCTATATGCCAAACCCCTTTTATTACGAAATATGCACACCTAGCGTTTTTTGTCATCGCAATTACGCAATAATTCCATTTTAAAAGAGTCATGTGGCACCTTTGGGGCGTATCAAGTCGTATTGCATCAACGCCATCTTAAAAACAAAAAAAAGGGCACGAATTTACAAATCTCGCTCAGTTGAGCACTTCTTTTCTGGCATGCCTAGTAAATTTGCCACCACTCTATACAAATGTAAAGAAAAACATGAATTTTAAGCATATTTGGTCCTTGCAGTTAATCGTGAAACAAGGATAAAACAATTACAACAATGCAAGCGTTCAAATGCACGAAATAAGACCATAATTCTTCCATTTCCTAATTCTGATAATTCTATGGTTGGGAAGAATTTGAGAAATTAGGTCAATATCGTCTAATCACAATGGCCTTGACCTTCATTGTTATTTATCGTTATCAACTGTAATTATAGGCCAAATATGTGGAGTTTTAAGTGGACTTTGTAGATCAAATGGAATACTCAGAAGTTGAATTGAACAAAAAAAATTGTGTTTCTTTTAGGCAGGTTTTCGTCTTTACAAGCCCCCCGGAAATCGTTGTGGCTTATCTCGAATCAACAAGGCAATAAAATCAAATACTGCTAATTACCTTGGATACAATAGGATCCAGATAACTTCTAAAACTGACGACTGTTTAAATTTCTGCTCTTTCACCAAATAATCGAACGTATCTTGTATTGTAGTTAATGGTATTTGCGACCAAAATGGGTGTTTTTTCAATTTCTCTATAAAATCCATTGTCGTTTCTATATTATCAATATCAAATACACCATTTAGAAACATTAGCATATCATAATTTGAATTTTTATCACGTCCCTCTCTTATATACAAATCGAAACCTTCTTTGAGATCGCTTAATAATGTTAAATTACTATTGCACTTTAAATGTAATTTCTTCAAGAATTCTAAACGGGATTTGGCACGATTCTGATGCAAAATCAATTTCAATATCCATGGATTATGTTTTAAGACTTTAAATTCAGGTATACGTTGTAATTCATTTAAACGACGTTCGATCGTTTCCGGTGCCATAAAAAAAATATTCAAATTCTTTCTGATCGATTCGTCGGATATGTTGAATCTCTACAAAACAAAAACAAAAAACGAATTTATCAGCATAAACGAACGATTCTAATGCGCATCTTGTACTCCAAATCCTTGAAACGTAACGGAGTCGAGCAGATCGTGATTTTTCGTATTGAATAGTAATTATTCAAATATTTTGTGTTTTCAAAAAGTTTCGACTTGAAAATTGCAACAAAGCTGTACCTCCTTAAATGTTAACAACACGAAAAGAAATTGTTAATTTAATTTGCTACTTATATAAACAAGTCACGTCTCTAAGCTAATTAAAGGGACAAAACCGTGTGAAAATTAAATAAAATATAAAAAAGTTAAAGAATTACTTTTCCTTCCCTTATCAGTCTCTATTATTCATCCTTCAAATCATTAAAAAGCATTTTATAAAGGAACTGATAAACGATTATCAAAATCTTGTCGTATTTGTGAAAAGACAGTCGGTACTGGGCTTTGCTCAATTTTCAAGCTTCTTGAAAACGTTAAATCTTTTTGTGTTTTCGAAAGAAATTAGTTAAAAAAAAATTGAAAAATTTGCTTATTTTCATATCTGAGGGAATTTTCAACAGTGGCCAACAATTGATCTATAAATCAACCTACAGAAATTCATTTAAGTATTTAAACAGTACCGACTTTAAACATTTGCTGTGATCAATGCGAATTTCACCCATTACTAGTATAGGCAATGTCTACCATATTAGTGAATTTCTCTTCAAAGGCACCGAAAATTATGATCCAGGGCTCATTCGATTCGGAATGACCTGTAGAAACTTTTTGAAAAATTTGAAGGTGCGCCGAAAAAAATTGCAAAAGTTGTAAATAATTTAGTAAAAAAAAATGGGGGTTTGGTTTTTTGCAAATATCTCGGAAACTATTGAAGATATTCGAAATTTAAAAAAAGTTCCTTAAAGAGGAGGAAATTTCATAAAAAAATCCTACCTGCCGGATCTTTACCACCAATATTTATAATTTTAATTTTGAGGCAAAAATAGCGATAAAAGCGAGTGACACGCGTTCTGCACGGGCTGACCCACACAGACTCTTGAACAATAAAAATAAATTTAACCTATTAAATATCAATATTAAGAAATAAAAAAATTCACATACCTTCTAGACACTTGAATAAACGACAATCCATGGAAATTTTTTTTTTACCGTAATGATTTTATTAGATATGCTTTTATTAATTAACTAATTTTTTTCACTTCCTGGAGCTATTCTTGAAAGGCAATAGAAAGATCCCCGTTTGAAAATCAAAAAATCTTGATTTTCCGCCTTGTTATTAACAATCTAAGGCGTTAAATTTGTTAATTAAAGGATGCGTTTTTAAGCAATAAACTTTTTTTAAGAATCGATTTTGTTCTTAAAAATCGATTAAAATTTTAAAAAATATTTCAATTATCTTATAAACAATGCAATTAGAGTAAAAAATTATAAAAAATAATTTTTATGTAACTTTAGATAGTAAGAATACGAACAAATTGGAATTTAAAAAAAAATTCTTGCTTAAAAACGTATTTGTTAATTAACAATTTTAACCTCTTAGATAGTTAATAACAAAGGAAAAAATCAATTTTTTTTAATTTTTCCAACAGTGATCTTTTCTAATGCCTTTCAAGAATAGCTCCAAGAAATAAAAAAAAATTGAGATTTTTAATTTAACAATTATCAGAGTTTTTATGTAAACTTTAAATTTGTAAAAATTAGTTCATTAACAAAAGGATATCTAATAAAATCATTACGGGAAAAAAAAAATTTCCATGGATTTTCGTTTATTCAAGTGTCTGGAAGGTACGTGATTTTTTTTATTTCTTAATATTGATATTTAATGGGTCAAAATTATTTTTATTGTTCATGAGTCCGTGCAGGTCAGCACGCACGGAACGTGCGTCATCCGCTTTTAGCGCTATTTTTGCCTCAAAATTAAAATTATAAATATTGGTGGTAGAGTTCCGGAAGGTAGGACTTTTTTCGGTAAATTTCCTCCTCTTTAAGGATATTTTTTCAAACTTCGAACATCTTTAATAGTTTCCGAGATATTTGCAAAAAACCAAACCCCTATTTTTTTTTACTAAATTGTTTACAATTTTTGAAATTTTCGCCGGCGCACCTTCAAATTTCTCAAAAAGTTTCTAGAGGTCATGCCGAATCGAATGAGCCCTGGATCATAATTTTCGGTGCCTTTGAAAAGAAATTCACTAAAATGGCAGATTTTGCCTAGACTACTACTCGTCAACTCCAAAACTTTGAGAAATCCTGATTTTTCTACTTAATCAATTAATCTCTTACAATAACAAAATGATCTACCCCAAAAGCCTAAATCTGGAGTACAAAAACGCCATTATTGCCCTTTTTATCTCTTCTAATTACTTTGAGAACATCATAAACTTTAAATATCGTCTCAGATGTTGTACAAAACAATTTCGGATACAATCTTATAACATCTCTAATATCTTGACCAATCAATGTTGGACATCGTTGCAATACATCCTGTAAATTCTTCGGTGTCGCCCCCAATATATAAGGAAAACACAAGATTCGTTCATTTGTAAAACCCAATTCTCGTGCCATTTCTATATTCTTACAAATCACCTGGAAACTCTTCAATTTGATACCACGGTAATTA
Organism: Epicauta chinensis; assembly: GCA_021725515.1. Lineage (NCBI taxonomy): Eukaryota > Metazoa > Arthropoda > Insecta > Coleoptera > Meloidae > Epicauta > Epicauta chinensis. The sequence continues at coordinate 658,110 of JAEDXX010000041.1, forward strand.
TCGAAAATCTCCAGAATTTTTCCACTAGTCGTCTCCAACATTATTGTTAGATATTTGATTAAAATCCGATAACGTAGATGTTTCCATATTTCTTGATCACCGTACAATTCAATCGAGAAATCGTCCGGTAATGGTTGGATATATTTCAAAAACGTCTCATAAACGTTCGTATCACGTTTGATGAATTTCAAACGTTTTAGCACAGAAATTTTACGGTTTGTATATGTAAGGAATTTGGCTAAGGCTTCCGGTTGTACCGGATCAAAACCGCCTTCAATCAACGATAAGTATTGGTGTTCTAAGGTTTTCGGTAACGTACGCAACAATTGCGGGTTATCTACAATCTCCTCATTACTAAAACCTAATTGTTTACAATATTCGATGTTTTTTTCAACCATATCAGCATCTCTATCGTATAATTTATACCTTTCTACATATTCCTTGGCCTTAAAATAGTCTAATTCTACAAAAATTTAATCGAAATTAACGATAGAATTTTAATTGATTTTTAATCGTTAATTTACCTAAATGGTGTCTTAAAACGTGTTGTGATGTTGATAATTTTGTAAAATTTCTACAATTTCCTATCTTAAATTTCTGTAATACACGAAAAAATAACATTTTACATCGTATCGGAATTAAACAAATATTTGAGGTTATGTTACAAAAATGTGAGGTTATATCAACGAAAATTTTGGTGGCGCTACATTTAGTCGAGAGATTTTCCTCTACACCGGGTATCCCATAAAATTGTCCGGAATTTTTTTATTGGTTCGAAGAGTCTTTATCGTCTTTACATCACACAAAAAAATTGATTCTTTTTTAATCTGCCTTTGTTAATACGTTTATTTATTCAAAAGCCACATGAAGAAAGTACCTATTTTTATATGTTATGTAATTCCAATAGACTGCATTGCGATAAACTCAGGGAGTTGCAGGACGAGGAAGGACTTCTCTTTCGTATTCATTATGATCTCTGATCTTTCCTCCCTGTCCCTCATATTTAAGCCAACCCTCCACAAGCGACGCCTTTCAAAGGATAAGTTCAATGAAACACACTACTGTGAGAGAAATTAGTTTTCTTTTTTGAATGAAACTGTATAATTTTGCACTTCATGTACAAAACTTTTTTGCCTTTTAGAGCTATTATTCTATAGTTTTATAATAATTCTAAGCTCGTACTAGAGATATTCGCTATTACTTAAACTGTTGGTTTTTATCATTTATAGAAAAATACTATCTCAAGAGCAAAACGAAATTTCGCTGAATAATGAGATTCAGACAGTTTATTAGTTCGCCGAGTCTCCCTGTAGAAAAACATGCGAATAAAAACAAAAAACGATTGTAAGAAGTCATAGTCTACTTGACACAGATTGTAAACAATTGAAAAATTATTCAATTAAACAATGGATTTTTTTGCTTCGTAATAAAAATTATTAAATAAACATTACAGATGGATACTTACTTTTTTTCCTTAACAACACTCTATTGACGTAAGAAACAGAGCCTTCACGCTAAATTAGCTTTTCAAAGAAATAAGAAAAAATCTTAAAATTAATTTGCCTCAAATATTCTGAATCAGACGCTAACAATGAACGGGCAAAGACTTGAAAAAATTTAATATTGCACTTACCGGATTATTAAGTTATCATCTACCTTAGGCGGATTAACTATTAGAAGGAGCCCCGCAGTGAAGTACTTCGAAGGAAATTTCATTTCCCACATTAAAAACTTTTCTAATTACAGAATCCTGTAATGTTTGACATGTTTGGTTAACAGATGGCGTCAAAGTTGGAGACGATTTTATTAAATTATTATCGCATAAAAGAGTAAGTTTATAAAAATTATTTATTTAAATACAATAAATATTAAAAAAAATCCAAATCATCCATAATTATTACGTTATTTTCTAATTTTTCTTGAAAATTTGTTGAAGTTGATATACAATTCCATAGATGTCACTACAGTATAAGTTTGGCGCCTAAAATTAATTATTTAAAATTCTAAAAAGTTCCCCGACGCCCACCCAGGAAAAAAAACGCATCTATTTCTTTACGCAACAACACGCCGTAATTAATTTGTGTTCATTGCAGGAGTTTGCATGTAGGAAGCTACAATCAGCAAACTGGCATTGGTAGGGCAATTGATCTGGAATTGTTCAAATTACAACCGTTAATTATGCAATTAATCAACATCAATTATCCAATTTATATAATAATTACCATAGGGATTATTAGGATTATGACAACAGCACGAATCATGGAACAATTTATCGCTACAATAACTATACACCGATGAATCACACACTGGACATCGGCGACGCAACAACGACGAATATAATGGATTTTGATTATAATTATTGTCAATTGGATTAATAAAGGCTACATTATTGGCGAATTGAGGATAACTTGGGAAAATTGCTAGAAGAAAACAATTAATTTTTGTACAGAATTTCTTGAAACCTTACCAGAACAGTTGACGATGTACAGGAGAAACGCGACATACTTCAACGAGAACATGATGAGATTTCGATCAGAAACGTAGCAAATACCGAAATGATTGAAATGTGGCGTAAACTCTTTTATATAAAGGAATTTATCTGATATCTAACTGTATTTTCCGCCACTGCTCGGTCGATTTCTTGTCAAGTTTAATAAAAATAACTGTTCATCGCCAGTTTTTTTTTTACATAAATCTATCAAGAATTTTATTTACAACAGACATTTTTATATACATTTTTTTTATTAATTAATTTACAAAATTTAAACAAAATACATTAATTAGTAATGTTAAAAAAATAGAATTTGCGGTGACTGCAGCGGCGCCAGATCTTCGTTTCCCTGTTGAGAAAAATCGGAAATTTTTTATTGTAAATTAGATGAGTCGGTGTGGAATTTTTGAGAGAAAATGAAAGCGATCCGGAGATTGACCTTACAGCCTACAGGCGTTCGGTCATAGAAAAGGAAGTTAGCTCCATAGTATACGAAACGATCTTTGGGTCGACAAAACCGGTAAAATAGAGACGGTCAAAGGTGAAGCAATGCCTCACTCTGACCGACTTTTTGGCTCTATTTTTAGAGGAATTAATTATTATTATCCTCCCATGTGCTGCATCTCTTCTAGAACGGGAAATATTTTGGACCAGTCTTATTGTTAGACTTTTTAGCCGCTTATCAATCAAAGCAAATCAATATAGCAACGTTTTGTCCGGACATGCAATTCGTACTAATGGGAGTGAGCAACAACGGAACTCTTCCGTTCCTAGATGTTTAACCAGGCAAAAAAGCAGGCGGATCATTTCGGAACAAAGCCCAAAGAAAAATCAACGCATGTGGACCGTTACCATGCGATACAAAAGGCAACACCAATAAATGGTTTTTTTAGATACACAGTACTCGAGCAATAGCAAAGCGTCGAAGACAGTATAAAATCACTATGTCTGCAAAACGTAATAGAAGGCAGCTTTGATCTCATTTTTAATCTAAAATAAGGAGTGAGAAATGATTTATCTCACAATCAGATAAATCTAATTAGCCTCAGACCAGGGCCGATTGATCAGTAAAACAAACCATTGGAACGGCATAATTCCAGGCGAGGCAAGAACCATAATACAATCTTAACTTTGATGGATATTTTTTTTGTGCTGGAAAGGGGCGCCAAGAAAACTTAGAGCGGCCCTATTTCAGGCGCCCATTCCAAATGGGTCTCGTATGGTAGTGCGATTTTTCCTAAGAGGAGTTTTCTTTTCTCAGCAGTATATTAAAGTTTATATTTACTATTGTGTTGGGGCATAAAACTTAATTTTGTAAGACTCTTTCCAGATTTTCTGCAAGACGTAACCTGTCGAGGGGAGTACAGGGACGGACAGGCAATCTTAGAATAGCCCGAGTTCTTGACAATATCGGGCGCTCTACATAAAAAAAGGCTTAAGAAACTGATGTGATCAAATCTAAAAGATTAACGATAATGGTATATTAAAGAACAAGTGTCAGAAGTCGCCTATTATTGCACGAGTCCAAGTTTAGAAAACGAGCGGCGGAGACGCGAGTTTTCTAAAGGACGAGTGCAATATACGACTTCTGACACGAGTTCTTTATACTATTTTTTCTATTTTGCATGTTTTGTGCCCTTTTTTACAAAAAAATTGCGAGATTTAATATTTAGGGAAATTGGTGGGAGTTGGTGTTACTAAAAAAAAACAATTGAATATTCAGCTAGGAAACTTCGATTGTTTTATTTTTCACTCTTAGTCAATTGTTTTTTTCGCCAAATTGCTTATTTAACAATGAGTGAAGAATTTTCATGTAGTCCACCTGAAATAAGGGAAATTGCTGAAAATGTAGGAAGCAATTTACTACCCGATAAATCCAAAGATCAGTACGAAAAACGGTATATTAAGTATCTTGTTTTTATGATTTTTGACAGTTGTCAAAATCAATGAAAATGTTACCAATCTAGTGGAAAAAAAAATTCCTACTATTTTACTTTTCAGCACTAGTTACGAAATGTGCACATTTCGATACAGTAGCGAGTTTAATAATAGCGCTATTATTGACGCAAAATAGAAAAAAACATATTTAACAAAGTAAAATAAAATAAAAACGCCTCTGGAGGAGCGCCACTTTAAAACCGTAGGTACCATTAGGGTGAACCAAAATGACTAACCTATCGAATTTATGGTCTCAAAAGGGCCTACATGTTGAGAAAAAAATTCTCCCATTGGGAAACATTTTTAGGTCAATTCGAAATTTCCCATTTAAATAACACGTAAAACTATTTTTGTCCATTAAAAATCCTATAACTTTTGAACCGTTTAAGATAAAAATATTATTCAGACACATTCTTGTAGGGCATTAAATTCTCTAAAAAATTCTTTAGAGTTGTTTTTTCTAACTCAAAAATTCATATACTTACGGGCTATGAAAGTTGATGAAAAACAGATATGTTTAGTTTAAAGCTATTTTGGAAATTTTCATTAAAAATGCTATAACTTTTGAACCGTTTATCCAGGCACATTCTTATAGGGCATTAAATTCTGTAAAAAAATACTTTCAAGTTGGTTCTTTTAACTCAAAAATTCATATACTTACGGGCTATGAAAGTTGAAAAAACATCTATTTTTCATCAACTTTCATAACACCATTTTAGAGAATTTAATGCTCTACAAGAATATGCCTGGATAAAATTTTTATCTCAAACGGTTCAAAAGTTATAGCATTTTTAATGGACAAAATTTTTTTTGCATGTTATTTAAATGGGAAATTTCAAATGGCCACCGACACCTTTTAAAATTGACCTAAAAATTTTTCTCAATGGGAGAATTTTTTTCCAACATATAGGCCCTTTTGAGGCCATAAATTCGATAGGTTAGTCATTTTGGCTCACCCTACCGTACCATGGCATTTTTTAAAATCTAAACTGTCCGATTTTTTCTTTGGCTGAAGATGGACAAATTTAGCAAGTATTAGGAACGACCTTTATGTTCGAAAAAGACTCCCAAAAAGAGCAGCGAGCCCGGCAAATACCTCTGAGAAGCGTAAAATTTACAGAATGCTCCCCTACTGGTTGTGCCGTTCTCAGAACGACAGAACGCCCCTGTTGTTAGGCGACATTTCTGTACAATCCCCAACTGGTTTTTCAAATTTTTACAGCTCAAATGAGTATTTTAGCGTGCTAATTGAATTTCTAGTGTTGTATTACTGTAAAATAATGATGATAGAAATGGGAATTTGTTTCCAGACTGCTACGTGTCTTGGCGTTTTTTCTACTGAAAGTGGTACGTAAGCGATAAAAATAACTAATCAATAAAGGGGTAAAGATGTTGACAAAAAAAAAACAATCAATAATTCAACTCCAACAACAAGCGAATGGTTATTTCCACATGAAATTCTTTAAATTCTTCAATAAACACCTGTGTTCTTGTTTCGTAATCGAAACCGAAAAAACAAATTGAAAAAATGTACCTCTTATCGCTATTTTGGTAGTGCAATGACTCCACAACATGTAGGTACTTAAGCTTTGACTATTTTAAAATTCCATTCAGTGTATACAGAACAGGATATTACTAATGCATAGCAAAAACGTACAAAAATAGCCAGAAATCAAACAGATAATTGTAGGATAAACACGTCTATAGTCTGTCAGACTTAATCAATACTGGATTTCTCTAAAATACTCTCGAAAAATACTCACATTTCTCGATAACGGGTTGTTCACAACAACACGCCCTTAATCGACTGTATTCAGCACAATCACCAATTATTGGACGACACAATTTCGGCCCCTTATAGCACGTATGCGGTACAAATGGTAAATATTCTTGAGTTAACCGAAAAATTAACAACAATTAACAGCAATTTACTCTCAATTATTTGAAGCAATTAAACAAATTATTAAGATAATTGGTGAAGAACTTCTTACCATGATAACGCAGATCACAACAACAATGATCGTTAATCAGATCAGGTCCGAGACAGTAATTGATCTCATCTGTGGTACATGTCTGGCAACCGGGTGGTGGTTTACCGTAACTCCCATCCAAACTCAAAACGGCATTACGTGCCTGGCCCGCCGTAATTTCATGCTCAACAACATACTCCTCGTACCGTACACCCTTATCGTACTCGATGATCGGTGTTGATTCACTCGCACCCAACGATAATAAAACGAAAACAATAATTTTTACCATATTTGAATTCCATTACAATAAATTATGATCAATGACAAAAGCATTTCTGTATATGAAAGGGAAAAACCGTTTCAGTTTTTTTTTTATTCTTCAATTTGAATAAATAGAAGGATAATTGCACTTAATAATGAATTCAATTGCATTATAATCACGAATATATAACACAAATAATTGTGAGAACTCACGTATACGCTGGAAGAGACGCCAAAATTTTGAAAATCACCAAAACAACGATCTGCACGCAAGTAATTTGCAATCTAATGTTTCCTGCGGGAAGAAAACGTGCGCATGTCTCTCCCGATTCGAATTAATTCCTTCAAAAAATTGTGGTCGCCTTCTAGTATCGAAAAAAACCAACACAATTGAACAATAAAGCCTTGATTTTTTCCTATTTGATATAGAAAAAAAAATTAATATTTTAATAAAACTTGTGAAATGCGCACTGATCCGATTAGGGTCATTTTCACTTTTTTTTCGCGTACATGTTTCAACCAACTTTGACCTGATATGAGCGTGGATGAGTGTGTTATCGGACACGGAAGAGTTTTTTTTTTGTTTGATTGAAATTTTTCGATTTGTTCTATCGAATTGTTGCCGTATTCGACAAGTGATTGTTGTATACTGATATTATACAAGATTTGTATTCATAGCGTTAATACAGAAAAATACCTTACATAACTATCGGTATTGTCACACGACCAAACACAATAAGATAGATCCACCTGTATACACCACGAATTGATGAGTCCGTCCCTGCCCTTCCGGTTAACTAATTCTGTTAACAATTCACGTTGATTAACGATAATTTTGTTGTTTGTTAGTGGAATTATTGAAGCATAAAGGTTGGAATTTACAAGAAATTCCGCTTTATTGATAATATGAGCTGGATTAATTACGGCAGTAGTCTTGACATAGTTTGTGGCGATTCGAAGGGCGTAAGCGTGGTTGCTTGTCTTTAAATTCGCCGATTTGGCCGGCCATTGCAGCCCTTAATCCGATAGCAGCAACAAAACTACCTACTTCTACGCGATTTTCTAGTATTTTGCATTTGCTTCTCATTCGATCATATTTAGGGCTTTTTTTCTACCATTTCTAATAATTACAGATTGTAGATTAATTCAAATTTCGCGTAATTTTCTCCTAATTGGGCCCTAATGGTTTGGTGGTAAATTTGAAAAAACTAATATTTTTTATCAAAAAAAAGTTAATGCAGTACAATTGTTCTGGCTATTGTTATTCGGAGCCAAATGAAGGTCACGATTATTATCAATTAACTACAAAAATAATGATAAAATAATGATTATATTTTTTCGGACAAACTCTGCTTTATTAGAGAACCTTTCATGTAACTTCACTTCTCTGACCATCTTATGGGAGTTTCTGACGATAAGAGAGAAACAAGAGAGGTGTTCGGTGTTTTATCATGAAACGGACTATATCCTTAATTTACTAAAAAAAACAGTATTTATTTATCATTACGTTTTGGGCGTTTGGCAAAGGGTTAGGTGATTATAAAGATATTATAGTCCATTTCACGTTATTTGTCCAAACGCTGCGGGAAGAAGCATTCTTTTCACCCTCTTACTTACGATAAAACGCTCCACAAGATTTTTTTCAATTAAAAATACTGAAAGAACAATTTTCAAATGATATTACCTGTTTTTGTAATGATTCTAGTGATTATGGTAGACGTTAATGATTTTTTTTTAATTTCATTTCAAATTTCCAGGAATTTGGCACAGTTATGACATCATTTGGCGGTAAATTTGAAAAATACTAGGTCTACATCTATATAACCTAATACGTTATAGAATGCTCGTATTATTGTTAATCGGAGCGAAAATGAGGGCCTTTTTAGTTATTTATTAATAAATAAAACCATTCTTTTGGACAAAATCATTAAAAGGTCTGCTTCATTAGAGATCGTTTCATGTAACTTCACTCATCTGACTAAGTGTCTTGTGGAGGTTATTGACGACAAGAGACGCTCGGCGATTTATCATGAAACAGACTATACCCTTATTTTACTAAAAAATACATAGTATTTATTTAAATCATGTTTTCGTAATCGCGGCATACTTCATGAGCCTTCAAAGGGTTTTTGCCAAAGGGTGAATTTTTATCTGCAATAAACGCCCTACAAGCTTTTTTTCGACTAAAAATACTGAAAAAAACAATTTTAAAACGATATTACGTGTTTTTGAAAGGAATACAGTGACAATGGTAAACGTTCGATAATTTTTAGCAATTTCGTTTCAAATTTCCCGGTCTTTGGTACAGTTATAACATCATAATTTGGTGGTAAATTTGAAAAAATACTAGATTTATACGATTTTGTAAAAAATAATCTAATACGAATGTTTTTTTTAGTTACTCATTAATAAATACAACCAGGATTATTATTATATTCATTTGGAGACACTCATTAAAATGTCTGTTTCATTAGAGATCGTTTCATATCATTTGAACCCACTGAAGACGTGTTTTGTTGAAGATAAGAGGGAGAAGACGCTCGTGTGATTTATCATGAAACGAACTGTACCTAAATTTATTAGAAACGAAAAATATACAGATTTGCGGCTACAGTCCCTTTCATATTATCTATCCTGTCCGGGCGACGGGGAGAAGGGATCCCCTTATCAATAAAACCCTCCACCAGTCACGCATTTAAAAAAAAATACAAAAAATATAAACGTCAACTATTTAAAGAAAACAAATAAAAATTAGCCGTTTCTAGATAAATCTAGAATAATATCGATAATACTGTAATTTCAATTCAAATTTCCCGCAATGTTCGTCAATGACGTCATAATTTAGCGGTAAATTTAAAAGAACTTTTTATAAAAAATCGCGTAATTTCAATTTTTTTGGACAAACTTAAAGGGTAAAGTTTGCTTTATTACCATAATTTATTTAAAGAAAAAAATGTTTTTTTTTTTGATAAAAACAAGATTTAGTTGCAGCAACAATGCATCATGTATTCGTAGTCCTGACAAACTTCATGCGTATTCAACGGGCACTCAACGAAAGGCGAACACTTGACTGGCAGAATATCTATTAAACAAATCGATTATTTTTCCAATGAACAATTCGAGAATTCACCGATTACCGTAGAACCGGGCACATCCGCAACAATAACCGTGTATTATAGCCGGATCATCGTCGCAGAAATTCTGCGGACAACCGGTACACCGTGGCCCTAAGCCCAAGAAGGGCAGATGTACTACAAGAAAAAAACAAAACAATCAATAACAAAATACATTTCAAACAAATCAAACTTACTTCTACGCGATATTCGAGTTTCTGGTATTTCCATTGGATTGGTGTGAACGATTAGGAAAATTATTAAAAAAATACAAAACTTGAAACGTATTTGAGACATTTTTTTCTAACAACTAAGAAAACAACAACTCTATCGGGTGTATTTAAAGAGAGAATTCCAAATGACGAAATAACCAGTTTCCGATAAATTCTCAATAATTACACCGATTATTGTGGTCGTTAGACGTAATTTTTGGAATTTTCCATCTAAATTTCGGTATTAAGTGTGTTAAATATAATTAATTTGAATTTATTTACGGATAAATCAATCAACTTGTATGGAATTGAAAGAGTTCTAAGCTTGGTAAATCGAGATTCAACGATTGATTACTATTATTCAAATCAATATCAGGTTCTACGATCTTTTTAAAACGTTCATTAACGAACTGATCAACATTCATTATATCACCCAAATCATTACTATTATCAACAGTTGTTAGAATTGTTAAATCGTCATTTAACAATGTTGTATTATCATCTTTTATATTGTCGTCATCGTTTTGTTTAAATTTTTTATTACAAATTTCTACCCCGTCCTTACTATTATTACTATTATTATTGGGTTTAAAAAAATCGCTATTAATTAACCGCAAAACCGTCACATCTTTATACAATTCGTTCTCATTAAATTTATATTTCCCCGGTGTTAAACCGATAGCATCCCCTAAAACTTTGTCAACAACCACATTATTCCTATCACTATTATCAACAACTGGTTTAAAAAGTGTGGTTTTCAATAATTGTAAATTATGTAATAAATTGGTTAATTCATTACAGAATTTTACACCCTTTTGGCGACTTTTCGATTTCTGTGTGATATCGTATAGATAATTCCACACATCGAAATTATGATCTTTTTTACAATTATTATCGTTATTATTACTATTGATTAAAGAAGCATGATCGGGATACTTTTTAATATGTTCAATCATTCGACTTTTGCCTAAATAAGCTTTAAAACATTTCGGACAACGATACTGTGCGGAGATGTTGCGTTTCTTCTGTTTCAATTCGATAAAATCCAATTTTTTCGTATTCTCTTTCTCTTCGTACCGTTTGAAATCGCTCAATTGTAAATCAAGTTCATCTGTAGTTATATCGATCTTTTTGAAATCCTACAATACGTTAATTAATCATAATCAATAAATGGAATTGATCGAATTATTACAGCTTCCATATGTTTGGGTAGTTTGACTAATCGTCCCGATCGTGTACGTGGCGCTTTCTTTAATATGTTCTCATCATTTTGAGCCGTTTTTTGTGGATCTGTCGGTTTTGTTTTGTCCTCTACAGTCTTCTTACGAGGTCGGCCACGTTTCATACTATTCACCGGCTGAAATTATACTGAAATTAGTATTCAATACGCAATTATTGTGCGTTTTAGTTAGTACAACTAAACTGAACTCTTGCGGATACACAATTTGGAAAATACAAGACGTTTCGTTGTTTTGTTGTTCTTCATCCTCTTGCTTGATAATTTCTACCGGTGCCAGATTCGGGCTTAATTCGATACTTTGTACAGGCTATAAATCAGAGATAATGATTTAATATTGCTAGAAATTGTGGAAATTGTTAGAAAATACCTGTTTTAATTGGATGTAACACGGATAAGAGGTTATGTTCTCGGACATGTTTCGAATACCAAATTTCGTTAATATTCAATAGTTCTAATAAACTACAGACGAAATTATTGATTAATAATTGATTTCTTGTTATTATTAATAAAGAAAATGCTGGAAATTACTAGATTACTTGCTGCTTGACGCTGTCACATAAACAAAAGCACAACAGAACAAACAAACAAAAGAATCGAGCAGGTTAGCCAATTTCTGGTGTAGAAAAAAAAAGTATACTCTATTCACTCTTTATTATATCAATTTCAGTTGCAACTGAATACTCAAAAATCGCTTTATTTTCCTACTAGTGGACTCGGCAGACTTCGTCCCGCCCGTCGAAGAAAGTGAGGTTAGAATTTCTGTTTATTACGTTTGAAAATAAGACTGCTAATACATATCAAAACTTATTCCCAAAAGCGGCCAGCGATGCAGCGGACGGGTACCTGTTTGTCAAAACTTATTTCCACAGACGCCTATATTATTCCAACACATTAAAATTTTAATGTCCGATTTAACGCCCTTATGGTTTGAATTTTCAAAAATCCTTTTTTAGTGAGCGTTTACATCACATAAAGAATATGTGTGTCAAATTTAAAGTCGATCAGACGGATAGTTTCGGAAAAATCGTGATGAGTCAGTCAGTGAATTAGTTAATGAATGGGAAATCGCTAATATATTATAGATAAAGGAAACTCTAATGTTATTCACGATTTATTTGATAAATTTCAAATACCAGTTGGGTAATGTGATTAGATTTTTTACTACATTTTTGTTTTTCCGTTATTCCTTTTTTCTTATACAATCCCACAATACAGACATATACGTCTGAACTAGCAATCAAATAATCAGTACGTGCTAGAAAGAGGCAAAACGAATCGAATTTGTCTAAACTAATTGTTGACGAAGGGTTTCTTGCTATGGTAACAAATTAATATTTGATCCCCTGGAATTAAAATATTATCTTTGAACGATTTATTTAACAAATTTCACGTTTCACGGTTACAACTGAGCACTACAAAAATCCCTATATTTATTTTGATTTTAAACGTTTTATGAAACTACACAGTTGGGGACTTTTAGTCTATTCAGTTGCAGACCTGATATTTGAAATTTATCAAATTAATAATGGCACGGTACTAGGATATTTCATTTGCGAAATGAGAAATGTAGGGATTTTTTATGCATTCAATTGCATACAATTTGTAATTTTAACAAATAATGCGTAAATAGAGTATACAAATCCAAACGCTAATGCGGTAAATAAGGACAAATAGATTGTGTTATTCTTTCTATTTATGGATTGTTTGAAATTATGCAGTGTTGCCACCCATTTTCGTAGTAATTCAGTAGATTCTCGAAAATTTCCATACAACAATTTATTTTTATTCGTGGAATAAATGAGAATCAAATAAAATGAATTAATGGTTGATTTAATAGTAATTTTATAATTATTTGTTTACAATTATTGCAGAAATTTTGTTTACAGATTAAATGTTCCAGTAACAATCAGCAGATTTACGGAAAATATTATAGACGTCAACAATCCCTTTGTAGATGTAACTTTTTTTTCTGAGTAGTAAATAAATGAAGAAACATTCTAGAATTTCTAGAATCTCACTTTTATTATACTTTTTTTTGTTTTTATTTAACAATTTAATATTTTTTGTGTTGGTAAAGGTGGCGCTCTCTATCGATGATCGATGCAACTTGGCAATTAACCTACTTTTATACTATTGGCAACACTGATTCCGATTTTGTAACAAAACTAAGGAAATAACCCGCCTTACAATTATATAAAACGTAGTCGTATTGCGCAGTATAAACTAACGATTGTCTCGTGTGTCCTGTTTTCTATCAAAAAAAAAATATATATAGACAATGCCATGATCTGGGCCAACACCAAATTGTTGTCCCTTTCATTCAGGGTCGTGTTTATTTGTAATTGCGCATTAGACTCAAGGTCAACTGGGATGGTGTTGTTGACGAAACTCGCCCCCTTCGTTGTTATTGCGGTAGGTCATCAATTTACGTCTATAAATTCGACGCGATCTACGTGGCGATTTTCACAATTTTCCACTCCAATTTCCTTATTGATTATTATTATTCCTTTCTATATTTTTGGTGTAGGTGAGGAATTTTAAGGGTCAGCAGACTGTTCCATTGATCATACGATGTAAACAAGCTGTCGCGACAACGTGCACGTATACCGGCAGGCACCGTTAGACACCTCGTGCCGGTTATTGCACAAACAAAACAATAACAAAAACAAAAAGTGATTCAATGTATACATGATTTTTCTTTTAATTTTTGTTTATTACTAACAATTGTACAAAATCAAAAATAAATTATTAATTAATTCGATATACGACGAAAAAAAAAACAATACAATATTCATTGATAATATAGAGTTGGCTATAAATACGGAATTAACTGTATTCGGTATTTATAGTTTACACTAATCTAATATTTCACTTCAGGATACATAGAATTATATCTACAATTCTAAATATCACAAAAATAACGAGGAAAAAAAAGCAGTCTTTTTTATGGAAACAGAATTACACATATTTACTGCGTAAATAGATTCTTACAACTTACATAATCGAAACGAGAACTTATTCTTTGGTACCAGATTCAAGAATTGTCGCATTATCCAGCGGGTAATCGTCGATCATACCACCGAAAATATTCGACAAATCATTATCTAAATTATTCAACGTTTCCCGAATATTCGGTACTGTTGTCGAACTGCCACTATTCGTGTCCATTTCGAAATTATCAGCAACAATACGATCACTATCACCAACCACAACATCATCATCACAGATCTCAGAGAAATAATCATCTTCATCGAACGTGATTGCGGGACTTTCATGTTTCACCAGACCATTGAAGTGTTCTAAACTCATTGCGGGAAAATCACTGTCGGTCTGCGTCGATGGTAGTGTTGTCGTACACAACTGGTACCTAGTCTCATTGTTGTTGGTATCGCTAGTACCATTCTCTAGTGCTAACGGTTCAACCTCCTTTAAACTGTTGATTTCGTTCAGTTTCTGTACCATTGTCTTGTTGCTTTCCAGATATTTCCGTGCCGGTTCTTGTGCAGTATTATTGTACGTGTCCATGAACGGTATCAACATTTCGACAATTTTACGCAACACTTCCGTTTGTGAATTGTGTTTCGAATATAAAGTCGAAATCTCCTTCAATAGTGCCGTATTCTGTTTTTGTAACCCTGTCAATTGTTTACCCATCGAATCTTGTTGGGCTTTAATCAGTGTCATCTCTTTCGAAATTTTGCCCAATTCCTCTTTCTCGTTTTTCGTGTAATGTGGCTTTTTCAATTTCGGTAATTTACGTTTGATGAATTTCATCAAATCGGGCCGATCTCGTTGGAAATATTTATGATGGTATTCCAATTCCATTGTACGATCCACACAGATCTTATGGAAATCGTACAGATTCAATTGGCGCACAAAACTGCCCATATTGTTGTGTTTGAAATACATCGGTAATAATTTCGATATGAATTTCAATTGATCGGTTATAATGAAACTTTTACCACTCGGACTCCACGCCATTATGTCCAATGTGGACTTGTTCGATAGCATTTTCCACAATTTTATCACGAAATTTGCCACATTACTCGTATCTTCCATCATCATCTTTTGTGTGATGGATTGATTTTTTTGTTTTGTTTATTTAATGTGATTGAGAAATGGGTAAAGAGGAAAACACAATTAGAAGTGCTGCCAAAATTTTCCAAACTTGTCAGAAATTTTTGACAAGCCCTCGACCGGTTTCTGTATTCGAAATAGTTGATTTTTTTTTTGTAAATGATAATTGACGATTAATGACAACAACAACAACCTACAATGATAACAATACATTGTTTTATTATTTTGGAAAATGTGAAAATTTGGAAAAATTTACAAAAAATTTAATTCTTCCAGAATTTTAACGGGTTTGTTGATAATTTATTATTGGTATATATTTTTTTAATACAATTTAAAAAAATATAAATATTGCGTAGAATCTGCTCACGATTGATTTCTTTGAATTGGCTTCGTGTCGTAATACTGTTTTTCTTGTATGTTGTAATAATAAACAGCATCCAAACAGCTTGAAAGTCGAGCGACAATTTAAACACACAACGTAGGTCAGGGTTCCTTATATAGGTTTGTCCCCATCCCACCCGGCGACCACCTCCTTGATTCCCGCCACAATTCTAGATGATTCACAATTGTTCTACAGTTTTCTATTTTGCGTAACACGTAGATGGCGGTGGATGGCGGCACTCATCAATTATAATAAATATACCACCAATAATTATTCAACAAATCAACTGTACAACAATTACGCATCAACTCTACTAAATTTCGTTATGTTGTCTTAGGAAAAATACACAATTTTTATCTAAAATTTAGTTTTATACGATTGGCAACATTTTTATGTTAGAAAGAGACACAATATCGGACTTTTCTTTTTGATTGCCCGCGTATTTACTGCGCATGCGTTAATTTTGCTTTATATACAACCTATCCCACTTTTGTTACGTTTCTCTAGTATACTTTCCACAATTGTTAATAAAAATGATGTGTTATTATTTTTGTGACAGAAAAAAACAATTAATATGAGAGATATCAGGTGCTACAATAAGTAAACAATTCCAATTATGTTACAGATGGATAATTGGGTCTTCCTTTAAAATGAACCATTATGTATTCTGGCAGCCAATTTTTCAGTGTTGCTATTGGCTAATAACCGAAACCAGTCTATAATTGGTCAGAACATTTTGAATCTTTCAAGCATGGGAGATTAGTTTCCATGCTTTCAAGGATAGATATATACAAAATTATACAAGGAGAAAGAAGAGAAAAAATAGTGCCATTCCAGAATATTAACCAATTTCATTGGATAAATAAACGCAATATATGACGCAGGAACAATTTTCTTTGTACAAATTCCTCCACAAAACTGTCGATTATTTGAAAAGCAAAAGCAAGAGGAAATTTATGTTATAATTGAAAAATCGCCTATTTTATTTGCCTGCATAGTTTACGTTATTTGTATGTTATATTTCTTACCTTATTTTAGTCATTGAAGCTCCAATTATTACATCTTTATTGCTTTTCTTGCTAAAATTATACGAATTTGGAAGTTTCTTGACTGCAAGAAAAAATCGGATTTAAGAAAAAAAATTCAGTGTCGCCAATAATTTACACAAAAATCACTAGATTTAAAACGGATTTTCGTATTATACGCCTACTAGATTCAAAATCTCATAAGTAGGAAATATCAGAACGGTTTGCGCATGCGCAAGCCGTTCAGTTCAGCGGCCATAGATAAAAAGTTCAGAATTGCCAATAATTTACAGAAAACTCACTAACTTTCGCAGGGATTTTCGTTTTATTTAATAAGTTTTAAGTGTCAAGTATGCAACCGCATTCTGCAAAACTCCCTATGTAATCCATGTTATACTAAATTCACCGCCCAAAGGGTTACTAGATTTGACAGATATCTGGTTAAACAAAGTACGTAATCTCAGGACTGTTAGCAGAGATATGGAAACAAACAAATAAATCCCTAGAAATACCACTATATTCAAGGGTACCAACTTAAATCTAGGAACCCTTTGGTTGATGAATTTAGTATACAGTGATTATTTTATTATTGATTATTTATTGCGGTATACAGTTGCGATCAAAAAAAAATGGACGTTAAGGTCATCTAATTGTCAGTTGGTGTAGGACAGCCTTTAATATTTTATATTCAAAAAGTAATTAATTTTGACATTTAAAATGTTAATAATAACAGTAATGCTTGGCCCAGATTAAACGTTTTTAAGCATCAAAAAATCGCCGTCCAAAGTTTTTTGATCGCAACTGTATATGTTGATTTTTAATTAATTTGAATTACGCTCGATTTATTGATATTAATATAAATGGTGTACAAAATATTTTTGGATTTTTCGAGCGTACGGCTGCACACTTGCATTTGATGTTTCTCAAATAAATAGCGGATAGACTGTAGAGGATTCAGAATTTTGTTTCCGCAATTTTTGTGTGAATTTGAATTTTCGCGCCTTAGAATTGTTGGTTGCATAGCCTCTAATTTGGAGAACTATTCAAATTTTCAGCCTTAAAATACTAAAATTACTCATATTATATCAGAAACTTATAAGAAAATACGTTTTCAGTTTTTATTATTGTTTATTTATCAGATTTTGTTAAAGTTTTATACTTATATATTACTGTAGTTTTTTAGGTTATGTTACGCGGGATAGATTTTTCAACATTAAATGATCTCTAAACATCTGAAATTTCAAAAATTGTCTCGTAGTTTTGTTAGTTGGTTGATAAATTTCTCTAATTTCAATAAATCATTGAATTTAATTCAAAATTATTTAGGGGAATTGCGAGATTACGTCCTGTATTTAAATTATGTTGGTACGATAAACCGTTCACATTTGAAATTCCAACCAATCAGAATCGTCGATTTGAAATTCTGTTAAACCCGTATTTAACTGACAAAACTCTTTTCAAGTCTTCTATTTTATTGTGACTTTAGTGCTTGTTGGAAGTTTTTCAGAAACCGTTTGTCTATTATTATTTTTTTTATGTGTATGTGAATCGAATAGTTTTTAGTTTAATTGAAGAAAATTGTAATTAAAAAAAAATAAACAAGAATGCCCCGCGAGGACGAAACCATCATCCCGGATATCATCTACGATCAACGTACAAGTACGAGTTACAGGAAGGGCCGGTTCTTCGGCAAGGTATGCCTCTTTCAAGTTACCGTTATTCGAATTATTCGTTGATTTTGTGTGTTTGTGTAATGTAATTACAGGGTGGTTTTGCAAGATGTTACGAGATACTCAGTATGAAAAACAATGAGGCGTTTGCCGGGAAGATCGTCTCAAAGAAACTGATGGCTAAACAGAATCAAAAAGAGAAAATGACCCAAGAGATACAGATACATCGGTCATTGAAACATCCGAATGTTGTCCGATTCTATAATTTCTTTGAAGATAAAGAGAATATTTATATTGTATTGGAATTGTGTAGGAAACGGGTAAAAATTTTATTTATATTGGTTTTATTTGAACATCAATTATTAATTAAATAATACGTTTTAATGGTAATAGGTAGGGATTAATCGTTATTTTCAAATGAAATGTTTTTAAATAAAAAACAGGATTTTTATCAAATGGAATTTTATCGATTTTCGATATAGGCACTAACTAGTGTTATTTTCGTCCTGAAAGTATTTTTATCAATTTATATTAAGATTTATTTGATAATTCAACTGTACACCCTTTTTTTGTTGTATAAATGACGAAAATTGTTTTGTTTTTCAAGAAATCATGGCACAATTGTAGCCTTCTAAGGTCCTCTGAAAATCAGACGTTCGTAAATTCAAAAGAAGGCCTTCAAAAGACAACGCATTTAATTTTATTAAATAATAATTCGTTCTGTTAAATTTTCAATTATTGTAAAATATTTCGAAATGATGTTGCTGCTACACGATTCGCTATTGTATACTGGTCCGGATCATGTTTAACACGTTGACTGCCAACTATTCTACCGACTAAATTAATTTGGTTTCTGAGAAAGGTGGCGTGACAGTCAACGTGTTAAGCGACCGGTACAGGTGAAGCCCGCATTGTCGTTACCACCTAGTAAATTCATCTGTTGATAGTCTTCCTAAGTGTAAGACTAAACAAGGTTTCTTTAGATTCTTTTGTTCTCACATTATTCAATTTTTATAGTTCGACTCTACTATCATGTAATTTATAAATTTATACCATCAAATTTTCAATGTCCTTACAGGTTTATGGTATTTGAGGGTGTTGTCTATGAGGGGAGTTCGTTGATTGATAACAGACTTCTTAGATACTTTCAAATATTCAGGGTGTATCTACAAATTTTTGGTGTTTACCTTAATTATAATCTCTTAGGAAGATTTAACCCAATTTACATGTATCGAAAATCGTCTCGTTAACTCTCTACATTCATGAGTTTCTTTATAAAAAAATATGCAATTAGTAGGGCTTCATGATCAGTTTTATCGAGTCTAAGCTGAGAATTCTCCATTATTATTGTTTTGCTTTTGTTGTTAAAAAAGGAAACATTGTGTAATTTTTGATAATGTTCCAAAGGGTATAATTGGATAAGCATGTGAAATCTGCTCCCAGAAAATTCTGAACATCCTTATAGTTTGATCGATTCGGCGGGCGTAAACTCGGCGCCAAAACTACCTGCTGCATAACAGGAACATGTAAACTCGGCGCACGGATTTTAGGGTCATTTTAATCCCATAGGTAAACTCGGCGCCAAAGTAAACTATTGTTAAGAAACAACACCATGGCAAATTTTGTTTACTTGCTTATTACTGAAATAATTAAAATTAAAGATCTGATGTGAAAACAAAGGATTTCAACAGTAAAGAAACAAAAATTACGTTTTATTACGTACTGTTTAATAAAAAACACTTCTCATTTAGCTTTTACAGTTTTATCTTTTAACTTACATTTAAACTTTGTAGTTTAATGTATGTTTCAATTTGACATTCTTTTAACTTTTCAATAAAGACGTATATAGACGGATGACGTGCATAAAAAGAGGAATTAAACTTCGCATGGAACTAAGGAAAGTGCATTGTATTGTATAATATAAAAACCTTTTTTTCTTTTCGAAACAGACAGGTACCTAGAGAAGGGCCGGCGCCGAGTTTACATGTTGTAAAGACATACCCTTTTAGAAACCTAGGTAAAGGGATTATTTTCGCGCCGAGTTTACTACCGTCCGATCGATTCATGATTAAAAAGATTGAAATTTCCTCAAAATTTCAACTACTAAATATTTTTCAATGAAATTTGATTTTGGTAAACGTTTAACGTTTCGATTTTTCTTTGTAGATAAAAGTAAGCTAGCGATAATTTTCAACAGTAATAATAACGATCTATTTGCACGGAAAAAATGATGTTTCCACAATAAAATTAGAGAAAGAAGCTGAAAACAGATCATAAAAAAGATGTACAATTCATCTTTCAGATAAAAGTAAATAATTTTCAATAAGCATCTATTTGCACAGAAAAAACTAATGTTTCCACGATAAAATTAGAGTAAAAAGGTGAAAATAGATCATAATAGCTCCACAATTGATTTTTCAGATATCGTGCAAATCGCTAAAAACTTTTCAGTGTTGTAGCGTTGTTCACTTATTTGTTCCGCAATTTATTTTACTTATAGTTCGATTCTCAATGTGACGTAATAAGAAGACATTTCCCGTCTTTGTTTATTTTATCAAGTTTGTTGGAGTGACGTCATCGCGGACCAGTGTTCCGCGCCTTGAGAACCACTGCTTTATTGCGTTTTTGCATGCACGAAATGCTGTCTCTTTATTTGTTTGTTTGAACGACGAAATTAAACTTGGAAACGTGCAAATCGCTCATTTTACAGCGCATTTTTCAGTCTTCTAGCGTTCGTCTGTATCGTATAGGAATTGTACAATTTATCTGACTTACAATTCGATTATTTTCAGACAACACGTGACGTAATAAGAAGACATTTCTCGTCTTTGTTTAGCGTATCTACTTTGCTGAATTAGAAAGGGATGGGAGATGTCTTCTTGTTTATTTATCCCATAAAGACGGAAAATCGAGATTGTTTACTTTTTTCTTTTTTTTTGGCAAAAATTTAACGCTTTAACGTTTCTTTTTTTCTTTGTAGATAAAAGTAAGTTAGCGATAATTTTCAATAATGATAATAATCTATTTGCACGGAAAAAACTGATGTTTCCACAATAAAATTAGAGAAACAAGCTGAAAACAGATCCTAAAGATACTTTTCAGTCTTCTAGCGCTGTTAATTGATTCGTTGCACAATTTATTTTACTTATAGTTCGATTCTCGATTGTTTTCCAGTAACACATGTGACGTAATAAGACCACATGTCCCGTCTTTGTTTACTTTATCCAGATTACTGAATTAGACGAAGATGCGAGATGTCTTCCTATTACGTTATAGTGTCGATTATATGTTAGTTTACTTCTAATTTAATTTATTCTCGGTCTAATTTATCTCACACTGGAAAGTCAACATTTTTACTTTCTTCAATAGAATAATTATATTAATTAGATTATTGTAGATAAAGAAGGCGATTATGTGAAAATTTCTCATTTATTGAAATTAATCCGATTCTTTTCTTTCTTTTTTTTTAATGTCATTGAATATAAAATTCCGTAAGAGCTGCATAGAATAGCCGTCCAACTAGATTGATTATTTTATTGTGGACTTTTCGGATTTCTAGCGTGCATTCATATCCTTGGAAATTTTTATATTTAATTTAGTTATTGTGGAATTTATTCTACAGACAGTTCGATTATTTTAGAGTACCACAAGAGACGTAATAAGAAGACATTCCCTGCAGGGCCGGACTGATGTTGTAAAAGGGCCCGGACGTGTAGCAACCTTCGATATCTTTTACAGTAACAAATTTTTGTACATGAGCCAGAAAAGGTAGAGAGAAAATAGAAAACAAGTAGATCATCATCATCACTCTTAGACATCTTCGTCTACGTATCGATTTTTCTTTTTTGAAACGATATCTAATGTGGTGTATAAGAATTTACCTTCGATATACCAAACATCCGCTATCTTTGTTGTGTGTAATGATTTTCTCGGACATAGCATGATTGATGTCGGAGAACAGTAGGGATGAAACAAAGAATTTTGCAATATCTTCATAAACGACCAGGTTTATATATTATTATTATAGCAAACATAGAAAATTAATAAAAAAATTAAAAGACATAAAATAAAAAACGATCCTGGCCGATTACGAAGATATTCTAAAATTCTTTGTTTATTTTCTATCCTTCTCCAATACGAGAATAGTGGGTATCAATTATACTATGTTGAAGATGGCAGATGTTTGGCATGTTGTAAGTAAATTCTGACATACCAAATGGGTGTCGTTCCAATAAGATGGCCAAGGGTGGGTGTGGGATTTACAACTCCATTTTTTTTCCACCGTTTCTCTATCTTGCGTTGATTGATTTAACGAAATTCCCCCTGCCCGCCTAGATGGTTTGTCCAGCCTGTATGTGCGATATTTGAAACAGTAACAGATTGTTTTCCCAATAGTTTACGAGGCCACCGCTACGTCAATCCGGTCTTGATTCTTCGTCTTTGTTTACTGATACCAATTCGCTGAATTAAAGAGAAACACGAGATGTCTTCTTATTACGTCTCTGTATCGAGAATTTGTACTTTTTAAGCCGGGTCCAGACGAGAGCAATGAGCACACACAAACAAGGTGAGCACACATAAATGCTCAAGTGTGGACGGTAACACGAACGCGAGCGCACACAAACAACCTGAGCCGGCGGCTGTCGGTTTTTTGGAATTGCTCAAAGGAAATGCGCGCCTTGTGTGTGTTTCGACTTGCTCCGTCTGGACGCTTTTCGTATTAGTTTCATATTGTTAATGGTCCACATACAACTGGAGCAGTACGAACACTAAATATAAAACGCACAACTAACACACTACATTCCTGTTTACGCACACAACGAGCAAATACATATGCTTGCTCGACTTATGTGTGCATGCTCAGGTTGTACTTGCTCTCGTCTGGACCCGGCTTTAGCCTAGCGTTCTTCAAACTTTTTCAAGACCATAAACACTAAATATTGCCCACAAAAGCTCTTTAGCTACAATGCTATAGCATATTATCAATTATTATTGAACAATTTTGTGATTTGTTGTTTGTTTTTGTTTCTAGTCAATGATGGAATTGCATAAACGTCGTAAAATCTTAACAGAACCAGAAACACGTTTCTATATCAAACAAATCTTAGATGGTGTAAGATATTTACATAATCGTCATATAATACATCGTGATTTGAAATTAGGCAATTTATTTTTAAATGATAATTTAAATGTGAAAATCGGTGATTTTGGTTTAGCTGCACAAATTGAATATGATGGTGAACGTAAAAAGACATTATGTGGCACACCGAATTATATTGCACCAGAAATTTTAACTAAACAAGGACATTCGTTTGAAGTTGACGTATGGTCAATTGGCTGCATCATGTATACATTATTATTAGGACGGCCACCATTTGAAACGAATACATTAAAGGAGACTTATAGTAAAATCAAGAAATGCGATTACAAGTAAATCATTTATGTTGTACATACTATTACTATAATTTATGTCATACGTACAGATTATTGGATCATTAATACATATCAAAACGATTGCATTAATACGCAAATAATAATTGTTTACTTGACGACGGGCCATTACGACGTTGCGATGGCGTTATGAAAAATAATAGCCCGTTGCTATGATAAACAATCTTTTTTGCTGTCATTAAAAAATTGATCATAACCTAAATTTTTCAGATGTCAAAGAAAAAATTTAAAAAACCAAAAGTTAAATTTAGTGGTGTGCGAATCGAATCGAATAGTACTATTCGTACATTCGAATTATTCGCACGCCCCTAGTTAAATTGCTTCTTTTACTTGTGACACAAACACACGGGCGTTATGGTCATAACGCCCTCGGTCGACGTATAGCCCTTGGGCCGTACACCGTCGACGCTCCGGCGTTATTTGCCTCATAACGCCCTTGATTCATTAATTACTATAATATTAAATTATTCTTATAATTGTTTCTAGATTAGTTGGTGATATATCTGAACCGGCGAAACAAATGATAATGCGCGCATTACAACCACGACCCCAGGATCGTCCAACAGTTGCACAATTATTAGTCGACGATTTCATCACAACCGGCTATTGTCCACAAACATTACCTGTGAGTTGTCTAACGATGGCACCACGTTTCGATAAAATCGAAACAACAAGCGGCCGTAAACCATTAAGCGGTCTAAATAATTGCGAATTATCATCACCATTAGCTAAGAATCCACGACATGATTCAATTACTGCATGTTTAGTTGGTGGTGGTAATAATATCCATCATTTTGATGCACGTGAGAATTTCGCTACATTACGTGCAATGCTATTAGAAGTATTAAAATCGGATGTACCACAAGTACAACAATTCTTAGATGAAATGACTGATCCAGCTGCCCAACCAATGGTATGGGTATCGAAATGGGTTGATTATTCCGATAAATACGGTTTCGGTTATCAATTATCTGATGAGGCTGTTGGTGTTATGTTTAATGACACAACGAAATTAATTATGTTGCCAAATAATATTAATGTACATTATGTTGATAAGAATGGTGATGAATCTTATATGACAGTTGATAATTATCCTAAGGAGCATGATAAAAAGATGAAATTATTGAATTATTTTAGTCGTTATATGCGTGAACATTTAGTAAAAACCGGTGCTTCTGTTGTACGTGAAGCTGATTCAATGTCACGTACACCACATCTACATCAATGGTGTCGTTCCGCTTCTGGTGTTTTAATGCAATTAAATAATGGTACGGTACAATTGAATTTTACAAATCATACAAAGATTATTATGTGTCCATTAATGGCGGCCATCACATTCATTGATCAAGAGAAATCATTTCGTACATTCCGTTTTGCATCATTGAAACGTAATGGTTGTAATGCTATTTTGTATGAGATGATGCGTTATGCGTACGATAAGATCTCAGTATTAATAGATCCTGATCATGTTAAGGGCAAATAATTGTAAATTTATGTGTAAGAAAGAACGTAAAATGTTGGCGTTTAAATGTGGCATTTTGTGTTGTTTCTTTCATGGAAATTTTGCTTGTATTTTATTGAGTATGTACTATTTTTTTTTGTAATGAATGATAATTTAAAAAAAAACCGTAATCCCACAGAATTCAACTTTTTAATGTGTTGGGAATCATCATTTTTTGATTTAATAAATATTTCATTGAAAAGTTTTTATTTTTCGTTTTGTATGAAAAATTTAGGACCGTTCATATTAAGTACCAAAAGTCGCTAATGTATTGTTTCCTAAAATGTGGGTCGCAAACCAATACTGTATGTATTGCCTCTCAACCAGCAGTCCCAAAAAATTGTATTTTTATTTCTACTTATGAAATGGCGTTCACATCGAAGATGCAGTTTTGAAAGTTGGTCGTGATTTCTTGGGGACCTCTAGTTAGTGGTCCTCAAACAAACTGGCTCTTGTACTGTGTTTTTGATGGTAATACAGTCTTATGCAAGGATTTGCGACCCGTAGTTCTGGCCCACTACAGCGTAAAGTTTGAGAATTACTGATGCAGAACATATATCTCTCTGTCTAACCTAGCAACCCGGATAAAGTAAAGAAAGATGCAAGACTGTTGTAAAAGTGCATAAATGACGTAGTAAGAAGACATCTTGCATCCTTCTTTGGTGTATTCAGGTTGCAAAGTTAGACAAGGACGCGACTATTACGTCAATATAGCTTTAATATAGTTAAACTATACGTCCGTTTCATCTAATTTCAACAAAATAAGGCGTGGCTTGTGGATGATTCTTTTATTAAAGAAGGAGATGGCTTATGGTTTCGACCAGTGGTTCTTAACCGGTGGTCCCTAAAAGCACCCAAAGTGGTCCGCGAAGTCATTCTGAAATTATTAAATAAATGACGAATCGACGGCGACGACGACGCGTTTCAAATAATTTTATACGTATTTTATTTATAGGACAACCTTATAATAATTTATATTATTACTAAACAGTTGGTGGTCCGTAGCAAGACAAAAATTTAGTCAAGTGGTCCCTTATTACTAAAATCACTGGTTTAAACCGAGAAACGAAGGAGCGACCTTCCACTAACGACATCTGACTATATACAGGGTGTTTTCTCTAAAGTATCTTTGACAGTACAAAAATAATGAGGCTGCAGGAATCTGTACAGAACACGGCAAATTCCAACCAATTCGGCCGCAATGTGGCAATATTCTCGACATATGAAATTCATTGATTTTTTTTGATTTTTCAATCTCAACATTCCAAACAGAAACTCAATTTTTTCAAATATTTCAAAAGAATTGTTTCAATAAAAGATGTGTTATTATGAAAAAACAATTCTTTACTAGTTTATAGTGTGTATAAGCATTTTATTGTATAGTAAACCAAATTCGGTACAGATTTGTCGGTCAAAAATCTTTTTATTTCTAGATTTATACAAGTGACTAGCTGCAGGCATTTATCTGCCAATCATTGCGCAAGAAACGTCTAACCAATAGTGTTATAGTAAATTTGCTGCTTGAACGTGACATTTCAAATGTCAAATATGCAACTGCTAGCTCCAAAAATCCCCAACAATGGGATATGGCGCTTGAAATATTTACATATAAAATAACACGGTGAATCACTACAAAAATTCACAAAGTCACAAAAGTTCTTAAAGAAGGTCAAACGCACAAAAAATCGTAATAACAAATTTTTAAGTTACAAAAAAATTATGAAACAAATACATTGGGACTTTTGAAGCGTGCAGTTGCATATTTGACGTTTGAAATTTCACGTTCAACCAGCAAATTTGGTCCACCCCCCTATAACTCCATGTTTCAAAAAATGGTTCGATGTCGGGACACCAGCCAGGGAGCGCTAGTAGTCCTTTGCGCCGATGACCTTTACGGGAGTGTTGAATTAAATTTTACTAAATTTTACTTATTAAGAGAAGTTTAATTATAAAATTATAATTATTAATTTTTTATTAACAATAATAATAATATTCCTCATAATATGCACGAAGCAGCAAATGTTGACAGAGACTTCCTGAAAAATTTAGCTCGTTGGCTTGTGATGCCGCATATGCAACGACGTGTTATCAGAATTTTGTTTTTGTTTTGTTTTCAGAAGTGAATTTTATATTTTTTGTGTACATAAGGTATTAGAATTTAAACTATTTTGTTCTTTTGTTATTTCAATATCTAAAAACGTAGCTCGAAATTACGTGATAAGTGGCATTATTTTCGATTTATGCGTGTTACTAGATTTTGAATATAAAAAGTTGATCAGATTTTCACGTCTTTTTGTTACGACAGTCCTATCATTTGACTTAGATATACATAGTTGTCAAACAATTTGAAATAATTTTGTTAAAAAAGACCATCTGTTAATCTATCCTATATAATAACTAGTAAACCGCGGTCGTCACACACGGCGCAAAGGACCACCAGCGCCCTCTAGAAGAACTAAAATCACGGGACATATTCGTTCCCTTTTTGTGCTGTTTCGCCCATTGAAGCTACAGGGGGCTGATTTGGTCCAACACTATTGGTTATATATTTCTGGCGCTATGATTGGCGGGTACAAGTCTGCAGCTAGTGGCTCGTTAGGAATTTACTAGGGGAAGTACTGGAGTTCAAAATGGTGAATTTGGCAATAAATATGAAAATCATTAAATTGTTACGCCGTAAAATCGCTACAGATTGTGCTCTACTATACTTTTATTGTTCAATACATTTCGATTTGTTGCAAATTAAGAGAATTAAGATGGAGACGTGTATTTGAACAAAACAATTTGTGACGCTGATTGATTTCCAATACACCTACTGTCATCAATACGTGCCGACCTTGTTTTTACAATATTTTTCTAAACACACCGTTCTTCTTCGGTACGTTTTCTTACAGTTCTTTGCCATTATCAAATTGGAATTATATTGTAATAGTTATTAATAATTGATTCTCAATTTAGACGACATGTCAATGCCACCGATTGAGGTCTAATTGGGCAATATATTTATGCAATTTATTGTCTATATTTATATTAAACTTATTACTAGAATTCGTAATTTAAACTCAATCGATAAGGGTGGAGGATAAGGAGGATGTGTTGTTGTTTTTAGCTGGGTGAAAGTTGGAAAGAAAATCTTTTATAGAATTTCGAATATTACTGGAAAACCCAGATTTTCGTACTTTCTTCAATGAGACATATCAGTATTACCAGTTTATTGTAGATAAAAGAGGTGTTTATATGAAAATTTCTCGTTTGAAATGACCCGATTCCCAGCAGACGAAATTCAACTTGGAAACGTACAAAGCGCTCATTTTACAGCGCACTTTTTAGTTTTGTAGCGTCCGTCTATCTTATAGAAATTCCACCATTTATGTGACTTATAACTCGGTTATTTTCTGACAACACGTGACGTAATAAGAAGACATTTCTCGTCCTTGTTTACCGTATCCACATTGCTGAATTGGAAAGGGATGGGAGATGTCTTTTTCTTTATTTATCTCAGAAAGATGGAAAGTCGAGATTTTGTACTTTCTTCAGAATAATAATTAGATTTATCAGAATATGTATTGCTAGTGCATTGTAGATTAGAAAAATTTCTCATTTGATTTGAAATGACCCGATTCCATTGGTTTTAACGTTTCTTTTTCTCTTTACAGATAAAAGTAAATAATTTTCAATAATACTAAGCATCTATTTGCACAGAAAAAACTAATGTTTCCACGATAAAATTAGAGTAAAAAGGTGAAAACAGATCATAATAGCTCCACAACTGATTTTTCAGATATCGTGCAAATCGCTTATTTTGCTAAAAACTTTTCAGTGTTGTAGCGGTGTTCACTTATTTGTTCCGCAATTTATTTTACTTATAGTTCGATTCTCGATTGTTTTAGAACAACACATGTGACGTAATAAGAAGACATTTCCCGTCTTTGTTTATTTTATCAAGTTTGCTGACTAAAGCAAGACGAGAGATGCCTTCTTATTACGTCATCATATCGAGATCTTTTACTTTCTTCAATATTGATTTATTTGTATACGGTAAACAATAGCGCTTCTCAAACTTTTCAAAATCCATGAACACTAAGAAGGAGATTGCTTGGAGTGACGTCATCGGGACCCCTTGAGAACCACTGCTTTATTGTGTTTGGAAAATAGCGGATTTTTTGCTTGCACGAAATGATTTCTCTTTATTTGTTTGTTTGAACGACGAAATTAAACTTGTAAACGTGCAAATCGCTTATTTTACAGCGCATTTTTTTTATCTGACTTACAATTCGATTATTTTCAGATAACACGTGACGTAATAAGAAGACATTTCTCGTCTTTGAAACAAGCTGAAAACAGATCCTAAAAAAGCTCTACAATTGATGTTTCAGATACTTTTCAGTCTTCTAGCGCTGTTAATTAATTCATTGCGCAATTTATTTTACTTATAGTTCGATTCTCGATTATTTTCCAGTAACACATGTGACGTAATAAGACCACATGTCCCGTCTTTGTTTACTTTATCCAGATTACTGAATTAGCCGAAGATGCGAGATGTTTTCTTATTACGTCATAGTGTCGATTATCTGTTAGTTTATCTCTAATTTAATTTATTCTCGGTCTAATTTATCTCACACCGGAAAGTCAACATTTTTACTTTCTTCAATAGAATAATTATATTAATTAGATTATCTATATACATAAAACAAAGTCGTGTGTGTTAGACCATTTATAACTCACGAACGGCTGTACGGATTTGAATGATTTTTGATTTTTTAGATTCGTCTTCGCCTAGAATAGCAGAATAACTATTAAAATATGTTAACAATTCACGGAAAAAAAATATTAAAAAAAATAATTTTAAACAAAAAATATAAAAAACAAATGACAATAACTGTCAAATAGATTTGTCTCAATTTAATAAATTAATAATAATAATTCATTTTTATCGAGTTACCTAAGATTTTGCCATAGTTACGGAATAACAAGATATAAAAAGATAGATCGATGAATTGTATTTCGATTTGTTTATTTTGTGCAAGTATTAATATTAACAATACCGCGACCCAAAAGATCTAATCTTTTCCAACAAATCATCGAATGATGGGACGAATGCGCAATGGAACAGAAACGGGCATTGGAAGTACTGGACCGAACATTGAAAGATCTGCGTAATGACTCAAAATATTTTGGCCGTGCAACGATTTTACTGTCTGGCGATTTTCGTCAAACATTGCCAATCATTTCAACATCAACTGCTGAGGATGGAATAAATGCTTGCCTCAAATCATCAAATCTGTGGTGCTGTGTGAAGATCTGCATTTATTCACATTTATTGACCGTGAAACAAACGAAGACGAAACTACTACTATGCAGTGGAACACGTTTGGTGATAAGAAAATTGATGATCAATGTGATTTACTCGGCGATATTCAAAGGAAAATTCAAAGGTGAGGAAGTTCTCATTTCGAGGATGACAACCGATATGCCCTTTGAATTTAAACGAATTTATTTTCCGATTCGTCTTGCATTCTTGACAATTAACGAATCACAAGACCAACCTTTGAGTGTTTGTGGTCTAAATCTAGAAACTGGATGTTTTTCTCATTGTCAATTGAATGCGATAAAAAAATGGAGAATGTCGTATATCACAAGGTGCTTCAATGAAGAGAATAAATCTGAGTGCAACCCATGCAGCAAAACACGTAGCTTCAATAAAGCAAATGTTTTATTGACATGCAATTGAAATAATTGATTTTTGTATTTCTATCGAATTTTTGAAGTGAAAACTTCTTTAGGAGCGTTAGACGATCTTTTGGTAGGGAAAAATCATTTAGATTCGCATTAGCAACATGCTGTGGAAATAAGTTTTGACAAGCGGGTACCCGACCGCATAGCTGGCCGCTTTTGGAAATAAGTTTTAATAATTTACCAGTTTTATTTCAAAATCTAAATAACAAAGATTCTAACCCCACTTTCTTTGACGTTTTACAATTAAACAGTAATTTGTTCAAACATTTCGATATTTTACCAGATTAGATTTAATTAATAGAATTAATATTATCAATTTTGTGAATATAAACCAACGAACGGGCGGGGCGAAGTCTGCCGGGTCCGCTAGTTGTAGATAAAGAAGGCGATTATGTGAAAATTTCTCATTTATTGAAATTGCTCCGATTCCTTTCTTCTTTTTTCTTAAGTCATTGAATATAAAATTCCGTAAGAAATGCATAAAATAACTCTCAAACTAGATTGATTTAGGTATTGTGTAAATCACTGATTTTACTGTGGACTTTTCGGTCTTCTAGCGTGTATTCGTATCCTTATTTTAGTTTAATTTAGTTATTGTGGAATTTATTCTACTTTATAGATCGATTATTTTGGAGTACCACAAGTGACGTCATAAGAAGATATATCCTGTCTTTGTTTACTTTATCCAGTAAGCTGAATTAAAGCGAGACGCGAGATGCCTTCTTATTACGTCATTGTATCGAGATCTTTACTTTCTTCAATATGATAACATAGCAGCGCTTCTCAAAATTTTTAACATCCGTGAACACTAGACAGGAGATTGCTTATAAAAGCTCTCGGACCAGTGTCCTGCGCTTTGAGAACCACTGCTTTATTGCATTTATAAAATAGCGGTTCTTTTTGCATGTACGAAATTCTCGATTGGTTTGTTTTGTTTGAATTGACCCGATTTTTTCTGGTTTTCATCGATAAAAATTTAATATATTCCAATATTTCACCAGAATTATTTTTTTTATAAATAATAATCAACATAAAAGAGGAGGTCGAAGAAAGTGATTGATTTTTCACCCCAGGCACGTTCCATCAAAAAATATCGAACACAGCAAAATTTAAGAGAAAGCTGCTAAGAAATTCGGAATCGATTTTTAATAATCGTAACAATCATTAACGCACATTATCCGAAATTATTGGAAAATCGTCAAAAACGGAAGTCATTTATCAGTTAATTACCGTTTTTATTATCGTAGAAACTTTCACTCTGTACTCGTCACTGAAATTCTTCAAAGAAATTCAGAGGTCAAGGTGATAAACATTTGAAGACTCGCATAGGTAATGGTTTCTTTTATATGGGGGCCCCACCTAACTATATAAACGACAGGTGGGTGCGTGTATTCTTCATTTTAAAGTGTGCCATTGTGTTGTTCACTAGAATTGGAAATTTGGAAACCAAAAGAAAAATGAAAATTATTCTGTTGATTTGTTTGTTCGGTGTCGGTTTGGCACAGTTCCCAAACGGTCGGATTCTAGAGCCACCAGTGCCGGCATTGTGCGCCCAACGGGTCATCCATGAACGTACACCCGATGGTAATTATCACCATTTATTACTAACAATTCCAGTAAACAAATGCATAAATTATTAAATAAGTGAATGTATAAATATTTGAACAAGGCTATGATTGTAATTTATGCCGCAATTAATTCTAATGAATTCCGTTTATCAGGCAAAGGCTACTTCTTCAGCTGGAGGGATCCCGCTCTGAAAGGCGTGGAGGAAGACTGGTTGGGCGGCCGCAACTATTGTCGCCAACGCTGCATGGACCTGATTTCGCTAGAGACCAGCGCCGAAAACGAATGGGTCAAACAGCGATTAGTTGATGAGAAAGTATAGCCTCCCCGAATAAAATCATTAATCATTTCTCTAATCGTGGCTGTTAATAGGTGAAATACATTTGGACGTCGGGTCGTTTGTGCGATTTCAAAGGCTGCGATCGGGCCGATTTGCAACCGGTCTCGATTAACGGTTGGTTCTGGACGGCTGTTTTACAAAAATTGGCACCGACAACGCAACGCGACCAAAACGATTGGTCCGAACAGGGTGGTATTGGTAAGGCACAACCGGACAAT
Source organism: Epicauta chinensis (assembly GCA_021725515.1). Classification (NCBI taxonomy): domain Eukaryota; kingdom Metazoa; phylum Arthropoda; class Insecta; order Coleoptera; family Meloidae; genus Epicauta; species Epicauta chinensis. Next base: position 691,301 of record JAEDXX010000041.1, read on the forward strand.
CGGGAGGCCCAACAGGGCGGTGCCAGTGAGAATTGTTTGGCTGTTTTGAATAATTTCTATAATGATGGTGTTAATTGGCACGATGTGGCTTGTCATCACCGCAAACCGTGGGTGTGTGAGGAGAACGAGGATTTGTTGAAATATGTACGTTTTACAAATCCCAATTTGAGAGTTTAATTGGATGAAAGAAGACCGAAACAACAAGGGGGTTATTGGTGGAATTTTTATGACTGATTGTTTGCGTGTACAATTATTTATTTGTCAATAATTAATAAGTTAATGAATAAAGAGTTTCTCGAGTAATTAATGTAATTTCCAACTAATTATTACGAACAGATAAATATAATTGGTGATGGGTTCATATCGGAAATTGTTGTTAGAAGAGATAATTATTGTTATACCAAGTCTAATTATAGATTTTCTAATTATAGTCTTATCTTTAGTCTCTGATTATGGTTGAAATTTATTGCTTAAGCTCCTTACACTTAAGTAATCTTCAATCGATTTAATAAAGCCTCTTAAAAGAATTAATTTCAGCCCCTGAAAGTCCAGATCCGCTATTGCATGTAGTAAATGCAAAGGAACTAAAGTTGGGCCATAATTGGCCTGCTGATTTAGTACGAAATACTAAGCTTGGCCCAACAATGGAATTTTTTGTTATTAATTCTACTGACTGAGACAGTACCAAATTCTGCGTGGCACACGAAGGCTTGAAATGCTCAGCCTGGGCCCTCCAGAGCCCATTCGATTCGGAATGACCTGTAGAAACTTTTTGAAAAATTTGAAGGTGTGCCTGCAAAAATTGCAAAAGTTATAAACAATTTAGTAAAAAAAATAATGGGGTTTGGATTTTTGCAAATATCTTGGAAACTATTAAAGATATCCGAAATTTCAAAAAACATTATAATTTTAATTTTGATGTGAAAATAGCGCTAAAAACGGGTGACGCGCTGACCGACACGGCCTCTTGAACAATAAAAATAATTTTAACCCATTAAATATCAATATTAAGAAATAAAAAAAATCACATACCTTCTAGACACTTGAATAAACGAAAATCCAGGGGAAATTTTTTTTCTGTAATTATTTTATTAGATATGCTTTTGTTAATTAATTAATTTTTAAAAGTTTAAAATTTACATAAAAACCCTGGTAATTGTTAAACTAAAGACCTCAAATTTTTGTCATTTCATAGAGCTATTTTTGAAAGGCATTAGAAAAGATCCCCGTTGGAAAAATTAAAAATTTTTGATTTTCCACTTCGTTATTAACAATCTAAGAGGTGCAAATTGTTAATTAACAAATGCATTTTAAGCAATAATTTTTTTTTAAGAGACGATTTTGTTTTTAAAAATCATAATATTTATTGCTGATTATTTATTAATTAGACTAAAAAATTATAAAAAATCATTTTTATGTAAATTTAAATAGTAAGAATACGAACAAATTGGAATATTAAAAAAAAATTTTTCTTGCTTAAAAACGTTTTTGTTAATTAACAATTGTAACCTCTTGGATTCTTAATAACAAAGCGGAAAATCAAGATTTTTCCAACGGGGTCTTTCAAGAACAGCTCCAAGAAGTGGAAAAAATTGAAGGTTTTTTAATTTAATAATAATCAGGGTTTTTATGTAAATTTTTATCATTTTTATGAACCTAACTTTAAATAGTAAGAATATGAATAAATTGGAATATTAACAAAAAATGTATTGCTTAAAACGCATCTGTTAATTAACAATTTTAACGTCTTAGATTGTTCACAACAAAATGGAAAATCAACATTTTTTAATTTTTCCAACAGGGATCTTTTCTAATGCCTTTTAAGAATAGCTGCAAGAAGTGAAAAAAAATTGACATTTTTAGTTTAACAATTATCAGGGTTTTTATGTAAATTTTAAATTTCTAAAAATTAGTTAATTAACAAAAACATATCTAATAAAATAATTATGGGAAAAAATTTTTTTCGATGGATTTTCGTTTATTCAAGTATTTAGAAGGTACGTGATTTTTTTTATTTTTTAATATTGATATTTAATGGGCTAAAATTATTTTTATTGTTCAAGAGTCCGTGTGGGTCACCCGCTTTTAGCGCTATTTTCATCTCAAAATTAAAATTATAAATATTTGTGGTGGAATTCCGGGAGGTAGGACTTTTTGTTACGAAATTTCCTCCTCTTTAAGGATGTTTTTTTTCAAATTTCCAATATCTTTAATAGTTTCCGATATATTTGCAAAAAACTTTTGCTGATAACTTTTGAAATTTTTGCCGGCGCACCTTCAAATTTTTCAAAAAGTTTCTAGAGGTCATTCCGAATCGAATGAGTGCTGGATCATAATTTTCGGTGCCCTTGAAGAGAAATTCACTAAAATGGCAGATGTTGCCTAGACTAATTAAACAAAACAAGTTTGTCTACAACGCGAACTTGGTTCAGTTTACCTTCACCAAGTTGGGCATTCTTTGGGCGCATGGTAAATTCGAGACTGTTCCTGCATTGGCTAAGTTCCAACTTGGAACTGTTGCGATGACAAAATCAACCTTATTTATGATATAGTCATTGGTGAATAATTACTAGAAACGATTATATTCGACAGTACTTAAGTGGCAATACATTTTACGGTTTATTTTTTAGTATATAAATCAAGGATAGCAATCATGACACATTGCGAGCAAATTTCTTCATTGAAGTTCAGAATTATGCAACACTCTATGCTGCAACGATTTGCACACTTTAGTAAAACTGCCAATTTGAATTTATCGTAGCATTTGCTGATACGATAATAGGCGGTAGAATCGAGTTGAAGCCGACAATCAACTCAGTGGCTGCTTCGTCTTCAATTGTAAGTTCTACACTTTCCCGTCTAAATAATCTCTACGTTTGTAAGCTAACTGTTTTGGCCTTATCGTTGAGATACTTGAGAAACTTTTAACATTCTCGAATCAAGTTGAGTCTACTCCACTTACCATCACTGTATATCGTATCTAACATAAATATGTAATTAAAGTATAAAATAACCAGTCTTATCGCTATTACGTAATGTCGCTATTTGTCATTTAAATATAATCTTGAATTACATGTTATCAAGGATATAAATTATAAGACGACGGATTCTATTGTTGTACCTTTCCCAAAAACAACAAGTCATCTAATGAAAGTTTATACGGTGTTTCACCTTAGAGAAGCGGTGCCTGTAACTTGCTAAATTGAAGCAATGTGGTGTTGCCCCATCTTCGAGTCGTTGCAGTTCTTCTTAGAGTGCGAAAAAAAATGTGCTGCTTCATCCGCTCCATTATTAGTGAAACATTTTGTAAATGTTATGATTTCAGAATCGCCAGTTTATGGAGATTTTTAACGAAATTGCGAGACATCTCTCTTTTCTTTTATCAATATTTTTGCAGCAATGTCAACATTCTTATCGCGGTAGTTTCAACTCATTTCGCAACTAAAAGTCAGAGGCGGGCCAAACAATTATGTCGCCTCAGGTAATGTTATTATCGGCGCCCCTTAGCGGGACAATAATAATAATAAACATTAATAATTATCCATTAAAGTTGAGATTGTTTTACTGATTTCGTTGACTCTGAAATTATGCCACTACAAGCATACAAGTTTTGCAGTACCCTCGAGCCGGCCCTGATTGAAATAATAATAAAATAAATAAATAAACAAATAAAAACATGTCTGCATACGTTTGATTCCCCCCACAAGCCGCCAATATCTCATCCAGTGAGTTATATTTAACAACTCAGTGGTCGCTCCATTGTTCCCATCCAACTAGCGGCTGATTATACCGTTATGTTGCCGGTTGTCGAGATTCTAACAACAATTCTCTTGGTGTTTGTCGTTTATTTGGTGTATTATCGATTACAAAATCGCCGTATTCGTGAGTATCTAGAATCGTTACCATCACCGCCGAAATTGCCGATAATCGGGCACGCGTGGGCGTTCAAAACAGCAACAGAAACACTCCAAGTTTTACACAAATTCACCGATGATTATGGTAAAGTAATTTCGATCAATTTCGGCCCGTTCGGTCACACTGTGATTGTGCGTGATTACAAATTCATCGAGTTCATATTGAGCACGAACCTGGTTTTGAGGAAGAATCTAACTTATCGGTACATAGAACCGTGGCTGGGTACCGGATTGTTGACGGCTTACGGTAAGAATCAGCGTTTTTTTCTCCGACTAAAATGCAGTAAAATCGGCTTGTTGTAGGCCACAAATGGAAGAGTCACCGGCGCCTAATCACGCCAGCCTTACATTTCAAAATCCTGGAAGAATTCATCGACATCTTCAACAAGACCAGCGATGTTTTGATTGAAAAGCTGCAAAAGTACGATGGCGTGAAAAGTTTCGATATCTATCCGTACATAACGCTGTGTTCGTTAGATGCAATCTGTGGTAATTTATTACTATTAATTGAGTAATTTACTGATTAGAATTGTATCTAGAGAGCGCAATGGGTGTTAAAGTCAACGCTCAAGAAAACGATCAGTTGCCGTATGTACGTGCCGTCAAAGAAATGACCCGTATCGTTGTGGAACGCGCTCGATCTGCGCTAAAACGTTTGGATTTCCTATTCATGTTCACCAAAGATTATTGGCTTCAAAAGAGCGTACTGAAGATCCTTCACGATTATACGGATGATGTTGTCGAGAAGAGAATGAAAGAGATGCAGAATAATCCCGAGCAGTCCACAGAAATCGACGATAGCGGCGTGAAGAAGAAACGTGCGTTTTTGGATCTCATCTTGGCAAGCACCGTTGACGGGCAAGCGTTAACACGTGATGAAGTCCGTGAAGAAGTCGATACTTTTATGTTTGCAGTACGTTGTTTGTGTTGCTGAAACTTTTGATTAATTTTTACAATTTTCAGGGACACGATACTACAGCATCTGCTATGACTTTCGCCGTTTACTGTTTGGCTCAATACCAAGATGTCCAGGCCAAAGTCTACGACGAACAATTGCAATTATTCGCTAATGAAAAAAATCCAAACATAACATATCACGATTTGCAAAACATGAATTATCTTGAATTGGTTATTAAGGAGGTGTTACGTTTATATCCTTCGGTGCCCATAATCGGACGACAAACCGATAACGATGTGGAATACGGTTAGATTGCAATATTTCCATTAAATTCCCTTTAAAAATTTACCAATTACAGACAATAAAATAATACCGAAAGGCGTACAAATCTCGGTGTTCATCCACGGTATCCATCGCGATCCGGAATATTTCCCAGAACCGGATAAATTTCAACCGGAACGTTTCCAGGCTGTTGACGGCAGATTCCCGTATTCGCATCTGCCATTCAGTGCCGGTTCCAGGAATTGTATTGGTAAATGTGGTGTTTTGAAACGTTTCAGTAGCTTTAATGGCAATTTTCCAGGTCAAAAGTATGCCATGTTGGAGATTAAGAGTGTTGTGTCGAAGATTGTGCGGCATTTCGAATTGTTGCCAGCCGAGCCGGCACATGAGGTCAAATTGGCACCGGAAACGGTGCTAGTGGCGAAAAATGGCGTCAGGATTGGATTGAAGCGTCGCAAATGATGGTTTTCTAGATGAGTCGGCCTTGTGTTATATAATTTAAACAATTAGTAGGCGTTTTTTTATTAATAAAAATGACTTACTTTTTATTTATCTTAGCTGTGTTTAGATTTAATTTTGTTTACTAGTCGCACATGTGCGATAATTGTTGTTTTATCTATAGCGCGTTTCATGATAAATGTCCGAATCGCGGCGAAGCGGCCTCTATTGTCATCAACGCAATAATACGCAAGCCACGCCCTCCGAGAGCTTAATTACATGAAACAAGCTATAATTACACTAGATAGAATTGACGGAAGCGCGTGTTAAAACCTTTTATTACAAACGAGTAGGCGCTAAATCACAGCAATGCAGGCAATTATCTAGAGCTTGAGCCGTCCCTTGTGGCGCTTATAATTGGCAAGCAAAAATTGCTCAAATCATCCGATTGCGAAGCTTAAGTTAGCTCTGGATGGAGTTTTGTTAAACAAACCATTCTAACTGGGGATCCAAGACAGCCAGCAAAAGTTTGAGGGCTTATTCTCGGCCCAACGCCAACTAATAAGCTACCTTGAATTTGTCTCAAGTTGCAAAATCTTTCTAATAGTAGTCAAATGCCCAAAATTGGGCCAAACAATGCCCAAATGCTGGCCCAAGTTTTGGCGAATTTCGGCCAACAAAGCCTTTTGTGGAACTATCATTTAAAGCGAAAATAATTTATTTAAAACAATAAAAATAAAATCTAAACATAATCCTGTTGCGTCCGCCGTCTCAAACCGATCCGAATACCGGTTGTCGAAATCATCACCAGCTCAGAGGCTAATTCGAGTTCGTGTGCCGGTGATGCTGGCACCAACTCAAAATTCCTTATCAATTTCGATAGTACAACTTTCATGATCAACATGGCCAATTTCTGTCCGATACAATTACGCGGACCGGCACTGAACGGCAGAAACGAGTACGGTAAACGTTTACTACCATCATTATTACTATTCGAAAAACGATTCGGTTCGAACTTGTCCGGATTCGGAAACAATTCCGGATTCATATGGATGCCTCGGAAGTACAGCATAATATCGACGCCTGCCGGAATTGATAATCCGCCTAAAATCGAAAACAATTAATTTGAGAAAATCACAAAAACGGGAAAGAATTACCAATATTGATGTCTTCAGTTGTACGTCGACCGATTGTAGCAACTGGCGGAAATTGACGCATACTCTCTTTGATCACCATCTCCAAATACGTCATTTGTTGGAGATCATCATAAGTAAGTGTGACATTTTGATTATTACTGAATAAAGTGCGCTGTTCTTCGAACACTTTAAACTGGATATCTGGATGGTTCGCTAGGGAGTAAATCGTGAAATTTAGGGCGGTCGATGTGGTGTCGTGGGCGGCGAATACGAAACCGTCGATGTATTCACGGATTGCGTGCAATGACGATAGTTGCGGGTCGATGGGTCCTTTTAGCAACACGCTTAGAAATGATGTTTTGGCGTCGTTTCGTTGTTGTGATTCGAAATATTTATGAATAACCTCTTCGGAGTGTCGATGGAGAATCTTAACAGTTCGGTTTTGTTCTTTGAAATCGCTTGTGAAGTGATACAAGAAATCGTTGTTTTTGATGATAGAGTAGGCGCGGGTTAAGGCGAGCGAACAGATCCGTTTCACACCCTCAACGTAATCACAGCTTGCGCCTTTTTGGACTTGCGATGGTACACCGGTTGCGACCTCTACAAATTAAAATCATTAAAAAATTTCTTGACATCGCCGCAGAAAAATAAAAACACAATAATTACCGCAAGCAATATCAAGCGAACATAACGTAATAAACGGCATAATATCAACACTCTTAGTATTTCCGATTTGTTCGAATTTCTCCAACAGCACATCGGATTGCTTCTCGAACACATCCACATAGTTCTCCAGCACTTTCGTATGAAATGTTGGGGTAACTAAGCGCCGATTGATCTTCCACTGATGACCTAGAATCATACCGATCACCTTTTGGTGGCCAAACAAAATCGGAGATCTTACCGGTAGCGTTCAGCACTCGCTGGCCCAGCCACGGATCCAAGAACCTATAAAATCTGGATTTCGTCAACAATTTGGTGGAACTTAAAATTGCTGCTGCTAGATTATAATCGGTAACGAGCAGGAATCGTTTCGTTAGGCCGACTTTTATCGCCACAGTGCCACCGTATTGCTTCACATAACGGTCCAAAGATGTCAAATAGACTACAAATTATCTGTTAGTTTTAGAATTTAAGAAATTGGAAATTAGAGTACCTGTAGTGTTTTTGAAGTCTAAGGCATTTCCTAGTATCGGTAGGTACGGAGCGTGCGGGAATTGTTCGAAGAATTTCACAATTTTCCGTTGTTTAAAGTAATAATGCAAGTAGAGCAGGATGATTACCAGAATTATTAATATTTCAACACTAATACCCATTCTTTTGAAATACACGAGAACTTCATTAACTGGACCTAATCGTAAAGCTGCACAAGCTATAAAGTCACCTGAATGACTACCGAAAATCGAATATTCGCTTCATTAAAATGCCGCTGTTGTTAGGTAAAATGAGGCGAAATCTTATCAATTTACCGTCATTAAAAAAAAACAATAGATTTTTATCTTTGCGATCGATTTAAACACTTGACATCTTTGCGATCGATTTAAACACTTGACATGGATGTTAATAAATGATAAAAAAACGTGCCACAATTATAAAGAGTGGCTAATATAAAACGTAATTTGGAGTAATTTATGGGGAAATTCCCGCCTGGCGCATCCACCATAGCCACATTAAAACAAGAGCGACTGTATCTTTCTTTTTATCTGTATTGGCAAAATTGAGGCACTTATTTTTTAATAACACTTGACAATAATCGAAATTGCCGGTATTTTCCACGAACTGACGCAACTCAACGATTGCAGCTGTTTGGAAAACGTGCTTACACTTTAAAAAATTTCATGCAACAATTTGATCGGCATTTGCGTCGAAAGAAGGCGAGAGTAGCGATGAGTAAAAGTGGTCTTGCAAAAGATGCAAGATCCACACTATCATAAGAGAAATGCCAAATTGTAAAGTTTCTTCAATTTTAATGATTCTTGACACTTAGAATTTACTGATCTGCCAAGAGCAAGGCTAAGGGCCAAACCGCAAGACCAAGACCGTGGTTCTGTTCCTGCATTGCACTTTAAACTACGCAATTTCTGCTTTGTATAGATGAAGTCGGAGTTGATAAAGATAAACATTGCCCTTTTATCACTTCAGATTTGAGTATGTCGAAATATTTTGATGTATTTCTGATAGTTTGGGTAATGCTCCAAACTATGGAACTACGACAATATTTAAATTATTAACAGGTCGCCAGTCTTAGTCTCAAAGAGGCATTTCTTCTGGCATAACACAAGCTTCGCACGTTGAGATCACTCTTTTGAGTATATTATTCATCCCTCACTTTGGCTGATGATGCATCAGTTGCAGGAATAAGGGGCGCCCTTATGCTTTGCATGATTTGCATAGTGTCTTCCGCCGTTCCTGTTCTTCTTATTACGTCACAGTCGTAGAAAAGAGCTTAGATCAAGTGCCAACACGGTATGCTCTCTTTATATCTTCCCAAAATATTGTTTTTCATTCACTGCAAAAGTAATCTCAATTGGTTGTGATAAGATTTTATTTCAATGTCTCTTACGTAGGACTTAGAAAAAAAAAGCAAACAGTATAAAAATAAATGATTTTAATTTTAACAACTTGAACTTAAGACTCGCAATAAATTTGAAACAGCTGCGATAAATTCCTTATCAGAAAAAGAAAATTAATAATTCAGTTGTTTGTTTTTCACAAGTAGCTGTGACAAATCCAAAGGTCAACAAGACACAAATTAACAAAATTCGAAATTTCTACGAGTCGCCAAACACGTCTGCACATGTGTACCGGTGCAGAAGAAGAATTGTTTCAAGTATCTCATATTATCTTTTATTTTAGCACCGTGTTGATCTTGATTGAAATTATTCGAAATCATGTGAGGCTGCTGCTTCTTACGCTTTTACTCCATTACAGTACTTAAAACACACGGTTATCCGTGTATAAAAAGTCAGGTCGAAGAAGTTGCATGCTATTTGAGTCGTGCGGCTGGTTCTTTACAGAAACTGACAACTTCTGAGAAGCGAATTATTGTATTACAAACTTTTTGTGTTTCACCGAGCGATTTCTTAGTCTAGAGCTGCATTTAGTCACGTCAATAAGATTGGTATAGGATAGGCTGCTGTTAATAAAGGATACAAATAGAAGGTGCCAATCAGAAAATGCTAGATAAAGAAACGTAATTCGCCGTTTTCGTTTCTATTGAATTTTCCGCAAGATTTCCCTGAGAAAATGGAGAATTTCCAAATTTTGGAAAATTCGAAATTATGCAGAACCTGCTTGAGTGAAAGTAACAATTTATATAATTTATTCGAATTTTCACCCAATTCTCCATCACTAATCGAAAAAATCAAATATTCCACAAATATTATGGTAATATTGCATTTTAATTGATAAGCAAATTGATAATCTCCAACATTCTAGATAGAAGAAAATGAGAATTTACCCAATTATTTATGCACCGATTGTTTCAATACAGTCGAGTCAACCTATAAATTCCGTAAACGTTACGAAGAAGTTGTTGGTGTCTTACAAAAACTGTTGGAACAAAAGAAACAATATGACTCAAAAATTAAACAGACACCTGCGGAAGGCCACAAAAAAAACAGCAGATACACGTGTAAAGTCTGCAATAAGCAGTATGCCCAACAGAACGGCCTGACGGTCCACATGCGAATCCATACAGGCGAGAGACCTTTCCTGTGCAACCATTGCGGTAATCTCGCTTTTATGCCTAAATTAAACAATCAATTTTATATTAAAATTGCAGGACGTGGATTCATCCGATCTGACGATTTATTACGCCACATTCGTACACACACCGATGAACGACCGTTTATATGCAGGATTTGTAGAAAACCGTTTCGCCAGAAATTCCATTTAATCGAACACGAACGCAGCCACATCGATACGAAGGAATTCCTCTGTACGGATTGTGGTAAAAGTAAATCGATTGGCAAATTTAATTATTTCATCGACTAATTTGTGTATTTTAAGCATTTACAAGGTATGGTGTTTTCAGAACACACAAACGCACCCATACTGGACTGAAACCGTACGTTTGTACGATCTGTACGAAATCGTTTGCTGGTTCTGATATTCTAGCAAGACATCTAAAAACGCATAACGGCGAAAAACCGTATCGGTGCAAGTAACTTGTTGACAAATTGATTCTATCGTATTCTAATCGATAATTTTAGGAATTGCGGTGATTGTTTTAGCCAATCAAACCATTTACGAATCCATCAACGTATACATTTGAAACGGCACACTTGTCGCATCTGTACGAAAACGTTCAGCCAACAACACGGCCTTGTGGTGCACATGTTGAGTCATACAGGCGAAAAACCGTACCTGTGCGACTGTTGCGGTAAATCGTTTACACGATCCGATGACTTGAAGAAGCACACCCGCATCCACAATCAAGAACGGCCGTACAATTGTCGATTATGTCCGAAAACATTCATACAATCATTCCATCTTTCCGAACATATTCGGACACATTTGAAAGATCCCGTATTTGCAGATTTTTGAACCATAATCAATCGTTTTGTTCTAATTCTAATAATTTCCAGTTGTTCTCGTGTAGTATCTGCAATAAAACGTTCACAAGAAATGGTTCGTTACGTGCCCATCTCAAGACGCACACCAAAGATTACATTGATAAGAATTATGAGTGTAATATTTGCCAGAAACGGTTCAGTGTTAATTGTTCGTTGAGTAAACACATGTTGACGCATACCGGAGAGAAACCGTACCGATGTGGAATTTGCAATAAAGTACCGCCACACAAAATTGATTTAAATTAAGATTAATTTGATAATTTTAGGCTTTTACGCAATCGGGTCATTTGGAGGCGCATGCCAGGATCCACACCGGTGAAAAACCGTACATTTGTCAGATGTGTGGTAAAGGATTTGTGGTAAATTCCCGATTAACCGTACATATGCGTAGTCATACCGGCGAGAAACCGTACACGTGTACGATTTGTGGTAAAGGCTGCACTACTTCCACAATGTTGAAAGTTCATACACGTGTACACACTGGAGAGACACCGTACCGTTGTGGATACTGTTCGAAAACGTTCTCACGATCCGATCATTTAAGTAATCATAAAAAAAATTGCTTACCACGTTCTCAATAGTTTTATTCAATTTCTGTAACACCGAATACACCTTGCAACAATTTCCCACCTAAATGTTGTGGATAATGTTCTTTATCTGAAACATAAACGTACGGCAATCGCATCACCCAATACGCAGATTGTGTGAGTTTCGTTGGATGTTCGGATGTACTGATAAAGATCGGAGCACCGGGAGCTGGTTGTACTTTCGGATCTAACGTACAATGAACGGGTGCTTTCGGTGTCACCACATGTAAACGCATCAATTGTGCAAATTTATTCGCCCGACACACGCACGGATAATACAACGGCATATCACTCTCAGCCACCTTATGACCGGTATCTTTCACAATACTACCCGGTGTGGCTTTCAACATTTTATCCGGCGCAGCCAACATGAACCGATGTCCGGACGTACATTCGTATTCAACACCGATAAAAACTTTGACGGAGAATTGTGGTAGATTTGTACCGTTCGTTGTTGTTGTTGTTGGTGGTGGTCGGCCACGTCGACCACGTAACAAATATTTACTATTAGCATTATTCCAATTCGATTTCGTTTTAGAACAAACGGTAACATCCCACGGTAATAGATAATTAGTTGAATTCAAAAAACCGGGATGGTGCGATTCAAATAAACCCAAATTGTGGCTGTATAATGATGAAGGTCCTAAACAAACTAAACTCCAACTACTATAAACTGGTAGTAGACCTGGTGGTGAAGTCAATGTTAACATCCCTGGTAGATATTCAGTTGTGCTCGGTTGGCGTCGTATTAAATTCCGTTCATTATCCGGTGTTAAATCGTTACTACGATCCGATAACACTGATAATTCTTCGTCTAGTTCTTTCAATGTTGCCGCTTTATATTCTTTAATTGACGGTTGAAATATAGCAAAATTGATTCGTTCCAATTTCGAACATACACAATCTTTACTAATCTGTTGATAGAATAGATAATTCGCTTGTTTCGCTGAATATGGATCTTCTCTTGTACCAATTTTACGGCCACAATCACATACAGCCTTATAAATGAAACCGCTCATATGTTCTTGTTCGTTTGAATGTTTCGGTAATTTACACGGATTACCGGTCAGTGAGGCAGCCTCGCATTGTTGCCGACCATTCTCCCAAATCGCCTGACAATCGGATTTTAATTTCGTTGCGTATTGTTGGAAAACAGGTCCACGAGCTTGCGCCTTAAATAGTGCCAAAGCGATATTCTGACGGTGTTCATGTTCGGCTTGAGCGTAATGCGGTGGTAAACCTTCTTGATAACGCGCCAATGCTAACGGTAGTACTTTTAAACAACGTTTCTCTGAAAATAACGTATCGGTACATAGTGAATTGATCAATTGTCGATTGATTATTAAATCGTATAACACGACCGTACTGTCGATCCATTGTTTGAGAGCTGGCAACTAGAGAATTCGATTATTTTTAAGATACTATGTACGAATTGAGATTACCTCGAAATGGACAGCTTGTGCTGATTGGTGGCGACTAGAACTGTCATTGAAGCCTTTAGTTTTGGCTTGCCGGACGTGGACGTGTAGGAATTTTTGGAAATTACGTTCCGAACACGGTTCACTACAGAATGGCGGTTGGATTTGCATTGCTCCACCCGGCTGGCAATCCTCGATCAAACCGCGCACCATATCGCCCAGTTTATCGGTGGGTTTATCTGATGATATATAAACGAATTCTTCGTTCATTGGTATTGCAAAAAGTGATGAGCTTTAAATTTAAAAAAAATTATTCCTAATTGTAGAGAATCGTTAATTTTTGAATAAATTACCCATAATTGTTGATGATACGAATTTTTTTCAAGACGTGATAGATACGATCTTCGAGATTATGTTCCATTTTTTTGATATTTTGAACACCGTTTGGACAATGCTCGAAGTAGAAGATTAAGCGAGGCGTACAGAATCGGCCGTTGTTCACCCATTCCGGACTCAGTTCTTCTACGTTTTTTAGATTTTCGATGATCTTATTCGACATGGTCTGACTGCAAATTATCAACATTTTCGTAGTGTACAAACAAATGAGTAACCTTATTATACAGTGTAGGCAAACGCAATAAGTACACATTGTCTAGACAAAGATAGAACCGTATTTCATCAAGTACAAATTATGCTCCACAAAGCGACTGAAAGAGATCTCCCTGTGCGTCTGTTTGATTTACCGCCACTGTATACACCAAATCTGTCTTTTTTACAGCTCTTTAACAGCGCCTATATAGAATTTACCTTAATGTATCAACGGCTTTGAAATATTGTATATAACTGGTATCGAATGTTGAGCTAGGATGTGATAGGATCACAATATGACTTGTATGGAATAAAAATAGTAGTCCACGTGCAAAATTGCTTTTAACTTGATCGTAAACAGCCAAGAAATCATCACATTTCCGTTCATCGATACATTGTTCCAATAATTTATTGTAATTCTGTACGAAAACATCACCATCTAGTAAACTTTGCATGTGCAAATAGACAATTTTGGCTTTCTTATCATACGAGGCTTCGATAACGAACTAAAAAACAATAACGTGGAATTTGATAGAAACAAAAATATATAAAGGGCCTATTAACCTCTTCATCTATGTTGCGATTATTTGTAAAAACGCGTCCAATCTCTTTTGCTTTGATGCCAAACGTATTATAAGGTGTTTTGCCGACGATTGAAATGATAACAATTTTATCATTTGATAGGGCTTCATTTTCTCTAAAATCACAGTTTTATTAAATTAGTTTTAGAATTTTTTTGTTTAAACAATTACAGTAATTTTTCGAAATTCGGTAAAACAAATGTTTCTCGCATATTCACTAAATTGAGGTTATGTCGGACCAGTGATGCCAACTCTAAGAAAAAAGCTGTCCTCAAAAGCTTAAAAATCCCTACATTTCACCTATAAATATTTTTTACCACAAAACTAGACTTTACACTAAAGAAATTATTTATATTTTAACGTTATAAATCGAATATAAAAACTGATCTAAATATAAAAAATCATATAAATTCCCCTAAATTTAGGGGAAATCCTCCAAGTTGCCAACAGCCTTCTTTGTTCCCCTCCAATCCCACCATTCCCTGTCCATTCCGTCCTGAGGTGCTGAGCAAGACTGATGTGCTTATTTTAACGAAAATTATACGAAAATTCTAATTGGTAAGTGTTTTCCTATCATTTTCCTTTAATTTACCCTCATTTTCCACAAACAATTCGAGGAAATTAGTTGCGAAATCGACAATAATCGATAATGGTGTCTTCTAGAAGACTTTCAGAGCACACTTGATAGAGCTAGATTAACGCTGCTGTCACGATTGTAGCCTTAAATTTTAGTTTTCATCAGACTATTGTAATTTTTTTTTGGATGTCTTTCATTCATTTTTCTGTCTCTTTTCAATTGTTAATCTGATGCTGTCTGATGTTAATTTGTATGTTGCCAACATTACAAATTTTTTTTCCCTAAATACTTTGCCAGCAGCCCCTAAATTACAGCCGGGGAATATTGCTTGAATTAATAGTTAAATGTTTTCAAACGCTTAAAAAATAAAAAACCAAGAATAATAAACCTTCAACGCAGATTCACCTACGCAATTCCCCTAAATTTAGGGGAAAACCGCCGAGTTGGCAACTATCCCTTGATTCTCATTTGTTTATTTCGCCCTGAGCTGTTGAACAAGATGAACGAGTTTGTACGGTATAACGAAGATTGTATAGAAAAAAGTAGCCAAAATCCTAATCGGTAAGTGTTTTCCTCATTTTCCACAAATAAATTTTAAGCCAATCCTTGATAACTTCATGAAAATTAATGGAGAAATAAATCGAATCTAATTCTAGAAAGTTTTCGCAGCACACTTGATGGATTAGGGTTTTTCTTATAATTTAGCGATTTTCAACTTTTTTCAAATGCTGCTATTTTGAAAGATTTCTTGCAGGATCAAAGGAACTTTAAATTTTAAAACTTAAAATTTCAACCACCCTTATTCAATAAATGATTAAATTGTTGGTATAATTTAAGATATGGTGTAGCACATTTTCGTTAAGCAAGGCGCCGTGGCTTAGTTGGTTAAAGCGCCTGTCTAGTAAACAGGAGATCGCGAGTTCGAATCTCGCCGGGGCCTCAGATCTTAAAATCTTTTTTATTTTCGATAACAGTTTTATTCAATTTATTTAATTCTATTATTAAGAGGATTAACAATTTTTCCAGCCATTAACGTAACATGTATATCTGAATCAACAACGAAATATAAAAACGGATGGTCAGCTTTGAATACAACCGGCTCGTAGTGATGTAAATTTCCTGGAAATAAAAAATAATTGAATCTATCTTAAAGCCTCCATAATTGTAGATTTTGCAATTCGACAAGCTCACTTAATCGCGTAATTATTGTGTTGTTTTAATGTTTTGTTAACATTATTACACATCACGACAATTTTGTAACTATGTACAATTAATAAAAACGACAAAAAAAAGGAGGACTCACTTAAATGCTTATTATCGCTCTTCGAATCAACGTAATTTCGTATTGTTACAGTAATTGCTTGTTCGATATTCGTTACATAAATACTACGATCCATTGTCATTGGTGAAAAGTCCGCTTGTCTTGGTTCAAATACTTTGCGCACTCCAAGCTACAACAAGACAAAGAGAAGGCACAAAAAAAACACTTTTTACAGTCTGTTGGTTCTTGCAAATGGTTCACACGGAAACATCAAGATACCAATCTTGTGCTGATGATGTATCTGTCGTTTCCCTGTGTTAATTCTATTTTAAAATACAAACCTTTTGAAATGTCGATGTTAAAACAATGTAGCCTTTCAACATGAAACTCGGTATAATTGCTTTAACATGAGTGTATTTTAAATTGTTGATAATGTAGCGTAGATTCGTCTCTTCTAAACGTAGATTACAAATCAAGTTATCAATACCATGTTCTTTGGCTGGCAATAATAAAAGTAGATAATATCGTGGATTATCTAATGGGAAACGGAGTGCTAACGTATCTAAATGGGTAATATAAAAAAATGGCAAAACGGTGTCGTAAATCATGAAATTAATCTTGCTCTCACGAAACTGTTCGTTAATTAGAAATGTTAAATCTTCAACTGGCGGTGGTGGTGGAGGTGGTGGTCGTTTTGTTATTGCATGCTCATCATAATAGCGTGCAATAATATAATCGACAACTGATCGTTTCTCTTTATCAGCCATCTCTGTTGTTGTTGCTGGTAAATCCGTTGTTTCAATAGTCGTAACGTCTGTTGTAGGACTAGATGAAGGCGTTTCAGTACTTGTACTTTCAGGTTCTGGTTCTGTTTCTGTTATAATTTCAGTGGTGGTACTCGTTGGAATTGTGGTACTTTCAACAGTTTCGGTAGCCAATTCGGTCGTAATCTCATTAGTTGTGGGTATTGTCGAGGCTCCATTGTCGGTTGCAATTGTACTTTCAGTCGTTATTTCAGATGTTACCGTTGTTGTTGTTGTTGTTGTTGTCGTTGTTGTTGTTGTTGCGAAATCCGGATATAATGCACTATTAAATGAATCAATATCAAATCCATAAAATCGTAAAATATCCTCATATTCGCGATTCAATGTAAAGTTATCATGGCTCAAAATCAAACCAGCTAAAAAGCCCTCATCTGGTATGAAATAGCTCTATAAAAATTCTTTCTTGTTACTTTAATTATTAATTTAGTTTTCTAATTGAAATACCTTAAGATGTCGATGAATATCACGTAATCCTATTCGAATAATTGCAACATCCTTCGGTATCCGGGCAGCGTATTGGATCTCGTCGACAGCATCACCACGTAGACCTTCACCAAGGGCTACAAGAACACTAAGGGCACCGTACGGTGAAATTGCAATATTATTACCATTATTCTCATTATGAATCTAAATTATTCGAAAAAAAAATTAGACGTGATTATTTCTTATAATTCGACTATTTACCGCTAATAATTTTAAACCCAGTTCATTAACAACATTCACCATAATCTCTTGAGGTGTTTGCCGATAATTATGTTGATAACAGTACAGTGGTTTTAGATTGGCAAAAATTAAAATTATTATCGGAGATCGGAGCATTCTATAAAAATTGATAGGTAAAAGAGTGTTGTTAACGCTAACACGACACAATTTATACTACTAAATATAAACCAACAACCATCACACAACCGGTAATCAAATAACATTGAAAGAATCATTAATCGTGTTGATTTAAGAGTTGAAAATAGTACACACAAAAATAGGATTTTTGTAGTAAACTAATTGGATTGAATTCAATTAACTCAAAGAAGATTGATCTCAATCCAATTATTACCAAAAAAATGTGGAATTTAATTGAATTTGGGACGCATTCATTTAGATAAAAAGTCCTTGAATTATTCATTATTCGAAAAATTGTTGAATCTCTACTACTGATACGTATACCTATGAATTACAATTGAAAATGGCATTGAAATTATACAAATAATACACATTTCTGCATTATTTTATTTGTAGTTGGCATGAATATGACTGCAATTTTTGTTGGGGAAAAATAATAATTGTAAAAAAGTCGATTTATTAAACAACTAGTTACAATCGAGTCATTGTGGAACGACTATATTTTTATAGTGCAGTATAGGCAACCAGTTGAACTTTCCGTGTTAAGTGATTCCCCCCATTCCTAATATAGCAAAACTGTACCTTTACAGTCCGTTTACATGTAAGTTTGTTCGTCTGAAAGCGTTTGACTACTTTTTTGCACCTTTCTGTAAAATAATAGAGGATGCGTGAATATTTTTACTTATTGGCTTACATCAAATGCCAACGCTGTATAATTTTATTATGTCGTATTTCTTCATTGCGTAGATTATTTTGTTTAGAGATCGTTTCACGTAACTTCAAGCTCCAGAATGCGTGGCTTATAGACGAGAGAGTATATAGAACGGAGTATAAATCTTTTATTCAGTGTGAATTGTATTTCCGGTAGTAGGCAATATCATCGGGGCACTAGTCAACTTATTGAGTGCTTACTGAGAAACTACTTTAAGCTCCTCAAGTTAGGTCAATCGATTGGCTTTTTGTGGCTCTGTTAATAGATTCAACCACACCAAGAGGTGTGTGTGAGTCATGCATTATTGTGATCTAACCCGAAGAGTCGTGTTGGTCACGAGTACGACCAATGGAGCAACAGTTTGATTAATAGTTGATTGGGGCTTGAATGCTTGAACAAGAGATTCATCGGTGCACTGGTTTACAGCAGCAATTCATTGTAGACAGGGCGAAATTCACCCTTGAATCGAGTTATTTTGGGATAACTATATTTTAAAATATAGTAGTAGTTAGTAGTAGTAGTAGTAGGCAACCAATCACACTCAATGGATTGAGTAATTTCCCCAAGGATACCCAATTTTATAAAACGGAATTTTTAAATATTTTATTATAAAAATTGATACAGTCTATAACAGTAATTGTTTCAAAATAATTGCTTTATTCATTTTGTTTTTGAAAAAGCTAAAAAATTATCACATTATATCTCTAAATAGAAGAGAAAACTCAGAAACAATTCTAAACATATAACGTGCAACATTTTTAAAATACAACAACTATTTATTATTATTATTATTATTGTTTTTTACTATTATTAATTTTATTATGATTTCAAATGCATTATCATCACAGTCTTGTCACAGTTAAAATAAATCCAACTAGCCAACAAAAAAAAAATTAGAAAATTTATTCAAAAAATTGATGTACAATAACAATAGAGCTTTAAATGAAAATCGGTAATACAAGCACTCTGTTCACCGTACAAATTCAATCTACTAATTGTGCCCATAATTTCATAATGATATGTTTTATTATTATTACTATTATTTATTGTTGTTCTACGTACAGTCGTTTCAAAGAGTCCATCACCAGGTATTGTTATAATTGTGATCGTATAATCTTCAATTTGTTGTTTTACAAGTAAATGTTTACCGTGCGTCATTTTGCGTGCATTCACAATTTGTTTCAATTGTAATTTAGCACATTGCTTATAACCAATCAATTGTTTATTAATAAAATCAACAGCAAAATCAGCACTATCCAAAATTTCCGTACTATTCGTATCGATTTCAGTACTTTGTAAACATGTACACCAATGTACAGCAATTTCTGCATCTTCACATGTACGTGTCGGATCAATTTCCTCGAATAAACTGTAGCCCCGTTGTTTTTGTTGTTTTTGTTCAGGAGTTTTCGGTAGATTTTCCGGATTGAATAAGAAATCTTTTAATGTTTCATGCAAATCAAATGGTGTGGTTAAACGTCTTTGATTCTTAATTAGATTACGATAAGCATTCGAATATTGTCGTTTATACCAATTTGGAAGCACCATGAATATGAATGGTAATCGTTCCTCCATCCTACCTTGATATGTCCGTCGGATTGGACCATAACGTAGACCATGATCACTCATCACAATCAAAATTGTCCGATTTAAATGGTGATTATTGTGTAAATCATTAAAAAATTCAAGATATGTCTCATCACCCCATTTCGGTGTATTCAGATAATCATGTGATATGCTCGCACTCCAAAAGAAACCGAAATATGCCAATTGTTCGTAATCCATACGATACACGAATTGTTTGATATAATTCAAGTATTCTTTATAAACCTCTCTTGAACCAATACAATGATTAACATTACCATGATGTTTATTACCAATTTTCGATTCAACATAACGATTAAAAATACCCCACATATAGTCGGTGGGTTGTTCAATAAAGCCACGTCGTAGATAATTGAATATACCCATCCAGGATGAATCTTCACCGAATCCAGTCACATAACTGTGATTCTTGTAATCTTTCCATATTAATGGACAATCATCGAAACGTTTCGTTTTATTATAACAAACACCAGCCAGTTCTTTTTCATTTAAACCAGTCAATACTGGTATTAGATTTGGATATGTATTATCGGCCACTTTATTATAACCATATAATTCGATTGCTGTGAGATTTTGTTTTAGATAATTCACAGTTTTTGGCATTTGTCGATGGAAATTTATACGGGACACACCATCAATACCCATAATTAAAATATTTAAACGTTCTTGATGTTGATTCTCGACAATATTGATACGATCTCTTTTCAACGGTACAAATGCAAAGAAATCGGTATAGGTATGATTATCCCATTTACATAAAACTTTAATAAATTCATCTGTAATGATTTGTGATTGTGTAAAATTATAACAAGTCTTATTGTATTCAATCTTATTGTCGATTTCATTTTTAATCGGTCGTTTACGATAAAACGGTTGATAACAACAATACAATAATTCCGGTTCGATATTGTAATAAATTAATGAATCGTTATTGAGAAAGATTGATGTTGAATTCGATTCAATTAAAGCAGGTTGACCATTATTGCATACCAATCGTTTCTCATCTTTGATGAATTCTTTTACAGAATCCCCAAATGGATCCATGTACGGTATCCGACAGCCTGTTGTTTTAATTAGGAAGCCCTTCAATGATTGCTCATCATCATTAATAATCTCCATCACATCACTACTATTATTATTATTATTATTGTTACCATCAATGAAATTATCTTGTATTTTTGTTATTATTGTTGTATAATATTGTTGTACTTGGAAGACATCAGCGATAAATATTAAACCACCACATACCAAAATCGGTATCCAACAGATTGATAATCTCCATCGTAATGGAGTTTCAACAGTTTCCATTCCATTCGATAATTTGCTGTAAATTATATTCGATTTATCAGGTGTGCGTCTAATGAAATTTGTCATTTTTGTTCAAATAACACTCAAAAAAAAATGTTAACGAAAAATTGCAATTATAATCAATACAAATAACACCTTATGTCGACTTCGAAACAATAGGACTTTAAAAAAATATCACAATTGTGCTTTATATTTATATAGCGAGAGGTTTACGTGTATGTTTTTTGTCACAAATTAACATATTATCGTTTACAAGTATTTGTTTCATTTTTGATAAGCAAACGAACATTTTATCAAAAATATCATTCATATCTGATTAATCCAATTTAAAAAAAAAAATTATATAATCAAGAGGAGAATAGAACAATAAATATTGATAAAACAACAATACTTACCAATGTTAAATATTTTACAATGGATAAAAAACAAAAACTGTGGATTTATGGAATGAATGAACTGGATAGGGTGGTTCGATAAAGATGTATGCAGCGCCGTCGCGACGCCTTTAAGCTTTGCCTTCACTAAAATTCACTATAAAACAAAAATGTACCGACAATTTATTAGGATTTGTCGTTTTTTTTTTGTTGTTATTTGATAACTGGTACAGACTGTTGGTGATAAAAAAAATACAGATTACGCCCCCACTATATACATATCTAAATCGTCCAAATAGGATCACATTAAAACCTGATTCCTACTTCATTTATTATGCTATGAAATCAAAGAAAATTGAACTTTTGCCTTCACATAGTTGTGTGAAGAATCGGTTAACATATAGTAACCCACCACCATTATCAATTGTAATTTTATTTTGTTATCATTCACGAAGAGAACGTAATTCCCTGTTATCGACGTGCAAAAATCGTTACGTCCTTGTCTATATTATCGGCACATAAAAAAACTACAAATATACCTATTATTCCATCACATCACACCTTTTCTTTTCGTGTTTTCTCGTTTTCGCTTTCAGTCTTCAAATTTTTCATGTTTCTCTCCTTTAGTATTCTCTTTATAATACAATATATTTAATCCATTGCAGACTTTCGTCTTTATTTTTGATGTGTCGACTTTGTTTTGATATCGATAATTTTGTCCAAAATAACGTTTTTTTTTCCTCAAAGGGCTTGGAATGACTTTTAATGGACTTCCTACAATGTTGGATATTGACGCATCAGTATCCTGATTGATAGAGTGTCGTCAACTTCATCTGCTTACTCAATTGGTCTTCGTTAACATTAAACGTGAGTAATTTAGATTCTAGGTTTTCAATCTCGATTAATTCTGTATTACCTATATAATGTATCGACGTCTTGAGTGACTGATGCTGTTTTCATTTTGCTCTAGAATTCAAACAATGATTTGTCTTCTCCACGCTTTTCAGTCCAATTAATTCCAGATAATTTAAACGATGTCAATATATTAGGTGATAAGAAACGTTCTAATGAAATTCAACATCGACTAAATTCATCGTGCTGTTCTAACAGTTGACAAAAATTGTTTCAAGTTTGTAATTCTCTATGTTCCATTCTGAACTTCTTTTTTCCATGAACTCTTTACCGAGTGAAACAAAGGCACATCAAGGAGATAATGTGTAGAATTGGGGTACAGAGTCTCTAACGCAATTTGAAAATCTATTCAAGTCTATCGCTAAATTAGATGAGTCTCCATCAATGAACCAAGATCACGGGAAATTCGATATTCTTCTAAATCATCCATTCTGGCTGGTGTGTCATCCAATCAGTCTCCAACCTACCGATATATTTTTTAACTTCCCGCCAAGAAAATTGAAAATTTTCAAAAATAGGGAAGTTATTGGTTTCACCCCGATTTTCTAAAATCGAGTTTTCATCGGATCTCCACTATTTGAGACCCTAGGAAGCTATTCTGACTATTTTCATGTTGGTGTCTGTATGTCTGTATGTGTGTGCGTGCGTGTGTGTGTGTGTGTGGGTGTAATTCCCCCAGGGATACCCAATTTTATAAAACGGATTTTTTAAATATTTTATTATAAAAATTTATACAGTCTATAACAGTAATTGTTTCAAAATAATTGCTTTATTCATATTATTTTTTTGAAAAAGCTAAAAAATTATCACATTATATCTCTAAATAGAAGAGAAAACTCAGAAACAATTCTAAACATATAACGTGCAACATTTTTAAAATACAACAACTATTTATTATTATTAATATTATTGTTTTTTACTATTATTAATTTTATTATGATTTCAAATGCATTATCATCACAGTCTTGTCACAGTTAAAATAAATCCAACTAGCCAACAAAAAAAAAATTAGAAAATTTATTCAAAAAATTGATGTACAATAACAATAGAGCTTTAAATGAAAATCGGTAATACAAGCACTCTGTTCACCGTACAAATTCAATCTACTAATTGTGCCCATAATTTCATAATGATATGTTTTATTATTATTACTATTATTTATTGTTGTTCTACGTACAGTCGTTTCAAAGAGTCCATCACCAGGTGTTGTTATAATTGTGATCGTATAATCTTCAATTTGTTGTTTTACAAGTAAATGTTTACCGTGCGTCATTTTGCGTGCATTCACAATTTGTTTCAATTGTAATTTAGCACATTGCTTATAACCTATCAATTGTTTATTAATAAAATCAACAGCAAAATCAGCACTACCCAAAATTTCCGTACTATCCGTATTGATTTTAGTACTTTGTAAACATGTACACCAATGTACAGCAATTTCTGCATCTTCACATGTACGTTTCGGATCAATTTCCTCGAATAAACTGTAGCCCCGTTGTTTTTGTTGAGGTTTTTCTTTCGGTAGATTTTCCGGATTGAATAAGAAATCTTTTAATGTTTCATGCAAATCAAATGGTGTGGTTAAACGTCTTTGATTCTTAATTAGATTACGATAAGCATTCGAATATTGTCGTTTATACCAATTTGGAAGCACCATGAATATGAATGGTAATCGTTCCTCCATCCTACCTTGATATGTCTGTCGGATTGGACCATAACGTATACCATGATCACTCATCACAATCAAAATTGTCCGATTTAAATGGTGATTATTATGTAAATCATTAAAAAATTCAAGATATGTCTCATCACCCCATTTCGGTGTATTCAAATAATCATGTGATATGCTCGCACTCCAAAAGAAACCGAAATATGCCAATTGTTCGTAATCCATACGATACACGAATTGTTTGATATAATTCAAGTATTCTTTATAAACCTCTCTTGAACCAATACAATGATTAACATTACCATGATATTGATTACCAATTTTCGATTCAACATAAAGATCAAAAATACCCCACATATAATCGGTGGGTTGTTCAATAAAGCCACGTCGTAGATAATTGAATAGACCTATCCGGGATGAATCTTCACCGAATCCAGTCACATAACTGTGATTCTTGTAATCTTTCCATATTAATGGACAATCATCGAAACGTTGCTTTTTATTATAACACACACCAGCCAGTTCTTTTTCATTTAAACCAGTCAATACTGGTATTAGATTTGGATATGTATTATCGGCCACTTTATTATAACCATATAATTCGATTGCTGTGAGATTTTGTTTTAGATAATTCACAGTTTTTGGCATTTGTCGATGGAAATTTATACGGGACACACCATCAATACCCATAATTAAAATATTTAAACGTTCTTGATGTTGATTCTCGACAATATTGATACGATCTGTTTTCAATGGTACAAATGCAAAGAAATCGGTATAGGTATGATTATGCCATTTACATAAAACTTTAATAAATTCATCTGTAATGATTTGTGATTGTGTAAAATTATAACAAATCTTATTGAATCCAATATTATTGTCGATTTCATTTTTAATCGGTCGTTTACGATAAAACGGTTGATAACAACAATACAATAGTTCCGGTTTGATATTGTAATAAATTAATGAATCGTTATTGAGAAAGATTGATGTTGAATTCGATTCAATTAAAGCAGGTTGGCCATTATTGCATACCAATCGTTTCTCATCTTTGATTAATTCTTTTACTGAATCCCCAAATGGATCCATGTACGGTATCCGACAGCCTGTTGTTTTAATTAGGAAGCCCTTCAATGATTGCTCATCATCATTAATAATCACCATCACATCACTATTATTATTATTATTGTTACCATCAATGAAATTATCTTGTATTTTTGTTATTATTGTTGTATAATATTGTTGTACTTGGAAGACATCAGCGATAAATATTAAACCACCACATACCAAAATCGGTATCCAATAGATTGATAATCTCCATGGTAATGGAGTTTCAACAGTTTCCATTCCATCCGATAATTTGCTGTAAATTATATTCGATTTATCAGGTGGCTGTCTAATGAAATTTGTCATTTTTGTTCAAATAACACTCAAAAAAAAAATGTTAACGAAAAATTGCAATTATGATTAATACAAATAACGCCTTATGTCGACTTCGAAACAATAGGACTTTATATCACAATTGTGCTTTATATTTATATAGCGAGAGGTTTACGTGTATGTTTTTTGTCACAAATTAACATATTATCGTTTACAAGTAGTTGTTTCATTTTTGATAAATAAGCAAACTAAAATTTTATCAAAAATATCATTCATATCTGATAAATCCAATTCATAAAAAAATAAATTATTAGATAATCAAGAGGAGAATAGAGCAATAAATATTGATAAAACAACAATACGTACCATTATTAAATATTTTTCTCAATACTAAGTAGAGTTGAAAGTAGACTTTAGTTTACTAATATCTTAATGGTAAAATGACACTTTTCTTCACTAGTGGGGAAAAGTGTCTTTTCTTTTAGTTTCTATTAAAAATGATGTTCTACAAGTTTTTTTGTGGGACAAATCGACGCAATTTTTTTTCTCGATATCACACATTTTTAACAATTCAAAAATACACAGATTAAATTTTGGAATATAAGGAAAAAAAACAAACAAAAAACTGAGAGTTAAAATACCTCTATCTTCAATTAAATTATATATTAATTATTCTCAGTGATTCAATCTAAATTAATTTCGGTTAATTTGAATTTAAATTTCGATTAAAAATAATTGCGTCTACCATAGATCGTCTACTTTAATGAGACCCAACTGAACTTGTCGAATCCCAAATCGCAAATGACTCTGGTCTCAACTTTTCCATGATGAACGAGAATTTCTGTATATATAGATATAAAAAATATGTTTTTTTTGGCCCTTGATTCTTATTTAACATTATTATGCTGCGTCCATTAAAATTAAAAAATATAAAATTTGGGGCAAGGTGGGCCCCCCAAAAAAAAATTAATACCTATAATAAAAAAATAGACTAAATCGTCGTTAATATTGAAAAAAATATTGTACTTTACACGGTGGGAAGTGTCTTTTCACACTCGCGGATTTGGATCACTCGGCCACTTTCCCACCTTGTAAAGTAAATAACTATTACAATGGATAAAAAACAAAAACTGTGGATTTATGGAATGAATTAACTGGATAGGGTGGTTCGATAAAGATGTATGCAGCGCCGTCGCGACACCTTTAAGCTTTGCTCTCACTAAAATTCTCTATAAAACAAAAATGTACCGACAATTTATTATGATTTGTCGTTTTTTTTTTTGTTGTTATTTGATAACTGGTACAGACTGTTGGTGATAAAAAAAAATACAGATTACGCCCCCACTTTATACATATCTAAATCGTCCAAATAGGATCACATTAAAACCTGATTCCTACTTCATTTATTATGCTATGAAATCAAAGAAAATTGAACTTTTGCCTTCACATAGTTGTGTGAAGAATCGGTTAACATATAGTAACCCACCATCATTATCAATTGTAATTTTATTTTGTTATCATTCACGAAGAGAACGTAATTTCCCTGTTATCGACGTGCAAAAATCGTTACGTCCTTGTCTATATTATCGGCACATAAAAAAACTACAAATATATTAGGTATTCCATCACATAACACCTTTTCTTTTCGTGTTTTCTCGTTTTCGCTTTCAGTCTTCAAATTTTTCATGTTTCTCTCCTTTAGTATTCCCTTTCTTTATAATACAATATATTGAGTCCATTGCTCACTTTCGACTTTATTTTTGATGTGTCGACTTTATGTTTTGATGTCGATAATTTTGTCCAAAATAACGTTTTTTTTTTCCTCCAAGAGCTTAGATATTGATGCAACGGCATCCTGATTGATAGAGTATCGTCAACTACATCTGCTTACTTAATTGGTCTTCGTTAACATCAAACGTGAGTAATTTAGATCTTATGTTTTCAATCTCGATTAATTCTGTATTACCTATATAATGTATCGACGTCTTGTGTGACTAATGCTGTTTTCATTTTGCTCCAGAATTCAAACAATGATTTGTCTTCTCCACACTCTTCAGTCCAATTAATTCCAGATAATTTAAACGATGTCAATATATTAGGTGATAAGAAACGTTCTAATGAAATTCAAAATTAACTAAATTCATCGTGCTTAAATATATTTGTTGCAATAGACGCAATATTGCATTAAATGGACTTAATCTACATTTTCTTCAAAACTTCAGGATTTATGGAACTAGAAACCTGTTCTAACAGTTGACAAAAATTGTTTCAAGTTAGTAACTCTCTATTCTGAACTTCTTTTTTCCATGAACTCTTTACCGAGTGAAACAAAGGCACATCAAGAAGATAATGTGTAGAATTGGGGTACAGAGTCTCTAACGCAATTTGAAAATCTATTCAAGTCTATCGCTAATTTAGATGAGTCTCCATCCATGAACAAGAATCATCCATTCTGGCTGGTGTGTCATCCAATCAGTCTCTGACCTACCGACAGCCCACACAATGGCATTGAAGACGCTAATGATTTAGGTATACTCTTATTATTTCCCTACGGTCGTCTGATATAGACATTAAAGGGTACCGAAATTGATTTTTGTCTACGTACCAGAGTATATTTAATCCAGACTTCAATTGCGAAGTATTTGCAAAAAGAAATCTCGACTGGCGAAAGTTTTTGACCTGGTGGGGTAATTGGGAACACTTAACTTCCAATCCTCAAAAATAATAGAGAAAAACTGTAAATCAAATCAACTTTAATTTCTACATAAACTTTGGTTATCTATCCACTTAGTAGTCATAAACAAAATCTTAAAAATTTAAGTTTTAATAACAATATAAATATAAACAAAAAACTTCGCCGTTCCTATTTACCCGATACCCTATGGAGTAATTAGGTACGACGGTTAATCACGGCATATATCACATACATAACCTTTACTAGTTTCACCGAAAGTACATTGTTCATGTGACCATTCTTCGCAAACGGCGTACTGGATCCAATCTTCTTTCGGTGGAGATTGGTACTTTTCATAGCATATTATGCAATAGAACTCTTCTTCGTTTTCTTTTTTTCTCTAAAAAAGCTTGCTTCGAATTTTTTATTGCTTTACCCTTGACTTGTGGCTTCTTTGGTGTGGTTTCTGGGGATCTTTTGGTATTTTTCCAGGAGCACTTCGAGTAAAAAAGAACGGAAGGGATAATTGGGAACGTTCCCAATTACCAACCTGACGCCGTTCCCAATTGCCCCAAGTAGTCTATTTAAATCAAAATTTCCGCCCCTCTCAACAGCACATTAGAGTAACTTTAATTTACGTAGGATTTAATTACAGATGACGACTATTTTGAAGTCTGAAATGTTCAGATATTTTACAACTAAGGCCTGACCTGACAAAGATCTAACCTGAGCTATGTAGTATGACAGCAGGGGAAGGTGAAAACAGTAAGGACAAGTGGATGCTAGCTGTTTTCAAGGTACTGAAATAACAATCTCCTTTTTAACATCTAAGGAATATATTATGTGTCAAATTGAAAGTCTATCGGACGGATAGTTTCGGCGATATCGCGATGAGTGAGTCAGTCAGTGAATGAGTGAGTTGTAGGGGAAGGGGGGGGGGTAAGATGGGCCCCCTAAAATTTTTGATATTTATACATATGGGGCAAGATTGGCCCCCTGTATTTTTTTTAAATTTAATTTTTCAATTATTTATTTGTTTAGTAAAATCATAAAAGTTGTCTAATGTCTGTTAACTTCAGTATCATGTTAATTAAAATAAAACTTAATAATAAAACGACAATAGTCAATTTTTTTAAGGGGGCCCATCTTGCCCCACATTTTAAAATTTTTATTGTTCAACCGACGCTACATATTAACACGTAATATATATCAAGGGACTAAAAAACAGTGAAACGAGTAAAATAAAATTAGATTATGAGCATTTTTCCTTAAGGGGCCCATCTTGCCCCCCTTCCCCTAAATCGCTTTTATATATGTTTATAGATAAATCTGTCTTTACATACAATTGTTGTAGCGTTCTAATCCTTCTGTCTTTATTATTTGATGCTACCCCAGGACAGCATGATAAATCCAACTTTAGACGCCATGCAATACATAATTTATACTGCGTTTCTTTACAAATTACAGGGAGTTGCGGGAGAAAGGAGTCTCCTATATTTACACAGGTGCGCATAGCTGGGAGTGGCAAAAAAAACCAACTTATCTTATCTAGCTTATGCATATTTGACAATGTGATAACAAAAAAAATTTTCAATTTATTTCTATAAAATCCAGTGAAACACTTTTCCCTTTGTTTTAGACTACGCTCATAATAGTGTGTATTCTTTCCTCTTTCTCATTTCCAGCCTTATCAGCCACAAGCCATGTCTTCACAGAGACAATGTATGGGCAATATCACAACTTTAGGGTCAATTACAGATAATAATGATTGAATACTAGCGCATTTGGGGGGATTTTTGTTATTCTAGAGCAACCCTCTTTGAGAGAAAAAAAACTATTTACATTTATAAACATTAGCTTGCTATACAACTCCTCAATTTTCTGTATTAAGAGTTGCCTAATTCCCCTTTTGGTAACGTATTGCATTGGATTTTCTAATGATTTAGTTCTCTTCGTTTTATGCCTATTAAATCGATTTTTTTGCCAAAGAAAATTAGCGAACCCCCCCAGCATCTCTTCTGTACGTTTGGTTTTAAACGCCTAGACTGTATATAAATACAGCTCTATTGAAGAAACACGTAATATATTTAAATTATATTGATTGAATGAAAAACGAACCAATGGTAAATACGAATATATTACAAAATTGTCCTAATGCAATTCAACATAAAGGAAATTGTGTTTTCTTCTTGACACATACACACAATAGAATAAAATCAAGAATAAATTATCAGTTTTAATAATAAATAAACACAGTCCTCATAGAAGTTATTTGTTTTTTGTTTTGTTTGATATTGTAGCTAATATGTACAAAATTTCAATGGCAATAGCCTGAGAACACAAAAACAAACAATTAAAATCCTCGTAGTCCATTATAAACTTTATTATTTGAACTCTGATTCAAAATCTTCTTTATATTTTCTTTATCTTCTACTGATAATTCTTGTTTAGGGAATTCTACATCAAATGTTATATACAATGTACCATGCAAATTGTTATTATCGTAATTCGGCATGCCTTCACCCTTCTTCCGTATTCTAGCCTGCGGTCCGGTGATTTTATCACGCGTAATCGACACCATATGCCCATCTAAATGTTGTAATTCCATTGTGAATCCAACCAGAGCATCCTATAAAAATCCACAAATAATTAAATTTCAATCGTCTATAATATATTTAAATCGTTTTACTTGTAAACTAATTGTGAGATTTGTATATAAATCATCGCCTCTACGTTCAAAGATCGGATGTGGTTGTGTCTTAATTTTCAAAATCAAATCACCCGGATCACCGTCCAGATGCGGTTCACCTTCAGCAATAAATTTCGTCTCCTGTCCATCCACCATACCCTGTTCGACTTCCATCTCTAAAATCTTCTCCTCATTGACCAATTTCACATTGGGACATTCATCACAAACGGTTTGTTGCATCATTTGAAAACGTCCCGGTCCCAAATTACGTGTAATCATCTCCTGGCGACAATTACATTTACGTGTACCTTTGGCCGCCTTCATCACCGGTTTATTGCGTGTAATCTCAATGAATGTGCCCGTATAGAGGTCTTCGAGTGTTACCGGTACGTCCATAACAATATCGGCACCTTTTGGTGTTTCGTGTTTCTGTTCACCACCACCGAAATGGAAACCGAAATCACCAAAGAAACTGGCAAACGGATCCATACTGTTGTCCATCATACCATCACGTTGTAGACAATCTTCACCACAACGATCGTACTTTTTACGTTTCTCATCATCGGAGAGGACTTCGTAGGCAGCACCTAGATCTTGGAATTTCTGTGAGGCCTCCGGATCCTGTTGGTTCTTATCGGGGTGTAATTCTTTGGCTAAACGGCGATAAGCCTTTTTGATTTCGTGTAAACTAGCCGATTTCGATACACCTAAGATTTTATAGAAATCTCTACCAGCTAATATTGATGTTATACCAATTGATAATAATACTAACAATATTGTGTGGTAATTTAAATGCATTTTTAATTCACTAAAAACATATCACAGTTTCATTAAGGATTTTTGATTGAATTTGATGGGAATTTTAGTGAAATCACCACAAATTCTTTAAATACGTTGACGCAAAGCCAAAACATGTGGTAAACTCTGATTGGCCCAATTTGAAGTGTAGATCATTGTGTAACACCCCTCGAAGTACTATTGGCAGCACTGCCAAAATCCGCGCGTTTTTCAAATTAATCACAAATTACTCGAAAATTCAACCAATTCCAACTATTATCAATCAAAATTATTACAACAATAAAATAATTACAGCTTGTACTTTTATAAATTTGGAATAATATTCAAAAATGTGACTAATTTGATTTGGGGAATTTCGTTTTTACACCAACTACAGCAATGCTGCCACTACAGAAAGAAATTTAAATTTTGACAGTACTCGAGATGATGGAAGCAGCGGCAAAAATCATGTCGCACAATTTTTTATTATTAATTCTCATAATTCTATTGACCGATAATTTTCCAACAATTCTAGGCAAGTACTTTCGAATTCATCACTTTAACATTCAATTCTGACAAAAATGATTTTGTATATTAGGTGCAAAACAGCGCTACGTTACCTGTGGTTCAGTAATCAAATTATTGAATACCGATTATCGGGTGCGTTTGCATTCACATGACGTCAAATATGGTACAGGTAGTGGCCAACAATCCGTAACTGGTACGGAAGTCCAAGAGGATATCAATAGTCATTGGGTGATTAAGGGTGAAACGAATAAGATTTGTCCTAGAGGGGAGCCGATCAAATGCGGTTCAATTGTACGTTTAGAACATTTGGAGACGAAAAAGAATCTACATTCACACCATTTCTCAAGTCCATTGAGTGGTTATCAGGAGATTAGTTGTTATGGTGATAATGGGGTTGGTGACAGTGGTGATCATTGGATGTTGATATGTTCAGGTAGAGTGTTTTTGAGCTGTAGTCGAAGAGTTAACAACGATTTTAGCAGAGGCTTATTCTTTCATGTTCCTGCTAAGAATAGGCGCTTGTTCTTAGCTTAGACAATCGTTGGTAGTCTTGTCTCTTTCTAAAATGTATTGACTGTACGATTACTAGCGTAGACGTTTGACATTCCTACACATTAACAATAGACCATTAAATTATAAGGGCTCATCGGGGTAATTTTTAATCGTAGATAGTCGAGTAGGCGTTTTTTTTCACATTTACAGGTGCTAAATTCCCAATTAACTAATACAGCGTGTTGCTTTACACATATTTGAGAGGAGAGTATATATTTTGGCTTCAATGCGATACAAATAAACGTCTGGACGAGTAATCAAATAATTTGTACTTGCTAGAAAGAGACAAAAGTATAAGGAATTGTCTAAACTAAGTACAACCAACAGGTTGCGAAAATTTAACTTTACTTCTTTCAACAGTCGCTCGACTCACTCGTTATTCGTTTTTCACATTTACATCAATCCTCTGCAAACGACTGAATATAAAAAAATAAGCCTTGCTGAAATATTCTGTTGTTAGCGTCCGACCTATGAATTGTTAAAATTCATTTTTTTCTTCTATCAGGCGATTATTGGTCAAGAGATGATAGCGTAATGTTGAAACATGTCGATACAGACATGTACTTATCGGCATCTGGTAAAACGTTCGGCCGGCCGATTAATGGTCAAATGGAGATTGTTGGGTTACGATCATCAACAGGATCGGTACATTGGCAGACAATGGAAGGTGTTTTCCTACATGCACCCGATTTAGCCGCTAAACATATGCACACTGTACATACTGAATTATAGATAATATATATATAGTTAGACAACCAGCAATCTACTATAGGGAGTTAGTTAAATTATTGTTTATAAATGTGTGATTTCATTTATATAAAAAAATTTACATTATTTACACGGAAATGTTTAATTAGTTGTTGTTGTTGTTGGTGTTGTAGTTTTAGGACAGCAAATTCCGGCAATACTGCAACAAAAACAAAATTTGTTTACAAATTAATTGTAATAATAATTACAAACTACTTACTTTCCCATTAAACATAAATGTTTTGTAAATACTTGTTCGTCAGTTAATAGCGTATGTACTTGTGGACAATTCGATAAGAGACTACAAACACCCGCTATATTATTACCAGGTACTTCGGGACAATCTGGATAATCTGTGATAGTCTCATCTGTTCCTAATACAAAATCACCGGTTGGTGTTGTTATTGTACCATTGTCATGGAGAATCTTGTGCAACCATGCGAATTGATTCTTTAAAGACTCG
The DNA here is from genome assembly GCA_021725515.1 of Epicauta chinensis. Taxonomy (NCBI): domain Eukaryota; kingdom Metazoa; phylum Arthropoda; class Insecta; order Coleoptera; family Meloidae; genus Epicauta; species Epicauta chinensis. The sequence continues at coordinate 725,612 of JAEDXX010000041.1, forward strand.
AATTTATCTAAAGCTACAGTTGTAGATGGTGCTGTAACAAAAACATCCTCTTCCTCCTCCAAAGCATGCTCTATCGGCTCCATAGGCAAATGAGAGCTTCCACCGAACGGTGTAGGGGCAGGTTGTTGGAAATAGCTCGTTGTACGCATTGGATAGTTTGTTCCTATCATTGCAACCATCGGGCGATATGGTCCTCTCAATCCTGGTGCTGCTGATAAAGAATGTAAACCTAACGGAGTTGATGAAATGAAACCTAATAAACAATACAATAATAAAACCCAATTGATGTGGGATTGAATGCTTTACTTTTCTGTGCAAAATAGATACGTCCACGACCGTCGTTAGGCACCTTAGAAGCATCTTCAGTATTAACAGCACTAGTATCGTTCGGTTTGACCACAACCAACGAACTGACCGGCGTGACAAATTCGTATTTCAATGCAATATCTAAAGCCTTCTTTGTAAATTGCGTTTTATTATCGGCAGCGTCTCTAGCTTCAAGAATTTGTTTCACAGTCAAATACGCCCACAATTTCTCTAAAGCACCAAGTGAATTATGTACGGTCGGTTTCAAATCGATTGGTCCGTGCGGTCCCCAACCACGGATCGAGCCTGGCGCAAAGCCCGGATCTATCTCCGGTATATCTACAGAAACAACTTAATTAACTGGGAGATAAACTTTAACGAAAAAGAATCGTACGGATTTGTCCGGCAACTACCAATTCACCACCACGGAACAGTATCGGGAAGATTGTTTTTGTCGTTCTTGTAACATTCGACACGTAATTGAACGTAACATTACTTAATAGTGGCGATGAGATTTGTTTGTAGAATTCTTCGAGTTGCAATGAAGCATCGGCGGCTTCGTAGATGTGTCGCGCAAAGCCTTGATTCTTCAGCGAGATCTTCTGGAGGAAGTCCCGGTCGGCACCGTCGCCGAACGATAGCGAGAAAATCGGAGCTACACCACTATCGATTTCTTTTATCTACACAAAAAAAATACGATTAGTGATTTTGGTGAGTACAAATCGATTCACGTACAGCAGAGATGATTTTATCCGTGTTGATTTCACCGACAGTCGGTTCACCGTCAGTCAAGAACACAATTAACGGTTGATGGTCGTCTTTGTTGTGTTTGATCAATTTCAGACCCAATTCAAGACCTGATTTGATATCGGTACCACCGTAAGCGTTCAATTTATCAACAACTTGTTTCGCCTTCTTGATATTATCCTCGTTGACATGGAATGATGGTGGTAGTTCTTGTTGTTTCGGTTTGTTTTCATCTTGATGCCGTCCGTAATCCCATGGATCTTCGCCTTGTTGGTAAGTGACTTTCACTTGATCCACATCCCAAGCTTTAACAATCGAATTGAATTCGACAATATTGAAAACATCCTCAGTTTTCAATTCGCTCAAAATACTATTCATGGCTTGTTTCAATTGTTGGATACGGATACCGTCCATACTGCCGCTAGTATCCAATACAAAAACAACATGTTTCGGTAGTGGTGGTAGATCGTTGGGTGCAAAGAAATGCACGAAATAACCGTCTTTAATTAGGACTTCACCACCGGACGGATCACGTTCCACATCGTATTGTACGATAAACTGGCCCGATAGACCGTTCTCCTCTTTCGTGCCTAAACCCTGAGCGAATTGTTTTTGTTTCTCTTCATTCGGACTGAAATGTACCGTCGCGGATGTTGCATTGATTATCTCGATATCGGCGTGCGGATCTAAATTCTCATCATTCTTACTGATCTCGTTGCCCGACCGTAACGATGGAGATTTGACGAATGTCAACGGACGCGTCTCGTTAATGTGCACATCAACACTGAGTTCTTTCACCGGCTGACCGGGGTGAATATTCAAAATAATCTCGTATTGGCCATTTTGGCGTTGCAATAATTCCTCATAAGTTAGACGGAAGATCGCCTTACTTGTCGGTGCAACATTTACGGAAACTGTAAAACGATTCGAATCACGTGCGCTCACATGAGCCGCCGATTGTCCACTCTCGATTGCTGCCGTATAGATTTGTTTGGCTTCCTCTTTCTCTTTGACGTAGGCTTTATAACTTTTACCATCTATGTCCATGACGAATCCGGAAATGAAGGCGGTCTCGGGGAGTACCACCGAGAAGGTGGCCTCTTGGGCCGTGTCCGCCAAATTCTTCACTTTACTCGTGATTAATGTGGTTGCATAACGATTCGTTACATTCGTATCGATTTTCATTTCATAGATTTTCGGTACTGACGGTACGTGCGGTTTATCGTTATTATTATCATTTTCTTTGGATGGTTCCGTTGAGACCACTACCATACTATCGGTAGCCGAGGGGAAGGCTTGGGTTGTTGCAAAGCATATTAGCAACAATGCAAAACACCACATTGCTGCTGCAAAATAAAAAATTCAACTTACTTATAATTCAAGGATAAGCAAAAGAGAATTAGGTAATAATTTTTCAATCGCCAAACAACAAATATTATAATCGATTCATGAAATTAGCGTATTTGTTTACGCAATTCGCTAAAATTAGTCGAAACAAAAGAGAAACGAGACCCACCGTTCTTTTTTTTTGGTTGAAAAAACAGCAACAATATAGAACACGATCACTACTACTGATGGACAATTTTCGAACCGGTATTATTATATCAACAACAATCTCCCACCAAAAATCAATTAATGACCTCGGGTTATCCCAAGAAATGATTTCATCTTGTAAATAAATAAATTGTTGCTTTCAATAAAAATAATTCTTATTAAATAAGAAATTCATAATAATTCTGGCTCTTATTAAGAAGTTTGTTTAATCAAATGTCGGTCAAAGTTTATCGATATTTTTGAACTGTTGTTGTTTATTCAACGTGTAGGATTCGTCTAGATTTCTTTTTAAATAAATAAATTAAAAAAAAATTAGAAAACAGTTACGAGGGGATTTTGTTGTTGATTTTCCCAATGACGTCAATTTACATAAAATTATACTGAAATTTGGATACATTAACAAACGATTTATCTATTTTAAATGTATACGAATTTACTTTATTGTCAATTATTTGCCAATTTTGCTAATTAGAATTGTTAATTATGCAGAGAGATAAGAGTGTGTAATGAGGCTGGAGGTCTCGGGTTTTTTGTGGTAGTGTTGGTGGATGCGCCGGTTTGATTTAATTACTCGCTTTTGTTGGTTATACTTGGAATTCATTATTTGTTTGTAAATAAAACAACAATTTTTTTTACTCTTTTATTGTTTAGAAACGTAAAAACTCAAGGTTTTTTCTCAAATTACAGCATCTTCGGGACAACACACCCCCGCGTACCTGCAAATCAATAAAAATATACAATAAAATAATTTGAGTAAGAGATTGACTTAAGCCACAAATTGTTACGCTTGAATCTAGTTAGATAGATACTGTTTTGGTCATTTATTATTTCTTTTTAAGTTTAAATACTTCTTTAATAGTGATGAACAGAAACGGATCCTGATTTACGAGAGCCTTCAGCTAATTATTCCAAGACACTTTTATGTTTTCCGAGAAACTCACTAAACAATGAACACTAAAGCTTCAGTTATTTTTAGATATTCGGCCGCTGGCTAGTTTGTAAACTAGCCAACATTTGCCGTCTAAAACAATCAAACTTTTGTCTTACCTGTTTAACGGGCAAAAATACGGCAAATACTCGTCTTTCTCGAAAAATTCGACCAATATCGATGGACATCGAAACAGAAACGTACATTTACCGGGCGTACCGTACTTTGGTGTTTTCGGACAATCGAAGTACTCCCCTAATTTGCCCAATTTATAAACGCCCTGTTTGGTTGTGATCATGTCAGATTGTGATTTCAAACGAATGATCCAGTACGGTACTTTTGTTTTGATTGATGTAAATTGTTGGGGTTTTGTTGAAATTGTTGCATTTCGATTTGTGATAATTTCACTTTCCGGACAACAGATGCCTGCATGACTTTTTATAAATTTTTTTTGTGTTAATCAGCATTCCGTGTGATGATCATTAAAACTTACTCATTTAATGGGCAAAAGTATTTCAAATAGACCTGTATGTTCGGTACGAGCCGCAACATCGACGGACAATTGAAGAGGAACGTACATTTTCCTGGTGTATTGATTGGTGTTGTTGGGCAATCGTAATCATTATTTAAACTGCCCAATTTGAAAACACCTGGAATTGTTTAACAACAAAAAAAATAACTATCAAATTTTGTTTAAGCGGGCAAGAAAGCGACCTTGCGATGTATAGAGATCATCGTTTTTGTTTTTAATATCGATAATCCATAGCGGAATTGTTGGTCGCGGATAAAGGGGATTCGGTGGAAACCAGACACGTCTTGTTGTGGTGATTAGTTCAGTTGTGGTTGTTGGGACCTCTGTTGTTGTTGTAGCTTCCGTTGTTGTGCTTGTTGTGGGTTTCGTTGTCGTTGTTGTTGTTGTTGTCGTCGTCGTTGTTGTGGTTGTCGTTGTTGTTGTTATCGGTTCATCAGGCGGAAATTCAATTTGAGTGTATTCACTTTCAACGATATTGACTGGTACAGAATCTAAATCTGGGGGCGGTCTGTAGTAAGGCCTGATCATTGTACTATCATCAATTGTATCACCATCTGGTTTACCAACAGCCAATGAACTTAATGGTGTGACAAAGGAGAATTTCAATGCTATATTTAAAGCCTTCTCTGTCGATTCAGGACCATTATTAATGTCACCATCTAAGATTTGTTTCACAGTCAAATATGCCCATAATCTCTCCAATGATCCAACTGGTTCACCAATATCCGGTAGAAACTCATTTTTACCACCGATACCTAAACCATCAACTTGTGGTGAAATTGATGTGCCATCTACAATAATGATAATAATAATAATAAACGAGCCGTTATCAGTTATTTATTGTTAATATTTACTAGTTTTGCCAGAAACGACCAATTCTGAGCCTTCAAAGAATGTCGGGAAATTCGTCCTTGTCACATCTTGTAAATTATCAATATATTTGAATGTAACATTATCTAATAACGGTGTTGAAATCTCTTCATAGAACCGTTCCAATTGGATCGAAGTATCGGAATCTTCATAAATTAAACGGGAGAAGCCTCGATTTGCTAATGAGAGATTCTTTAGGAATTCACGATCGGCATCATGGCCTAATGCTAAGGAGAAAATCGCTGATTGATTTGCATTAAAATTCGTAACTAATTTAACGATTTCTTGAGGTGACCGAATGCCAATATTCGGTAGACCATCTGTTAAAAATATTATTAAAGGTTTATACCATTTATTACCAGATTTTTGTGTCAATTTCATTAAGTAAACACCAACGTCTAAGCCACCCATTATATTCGTTGCACCGAGATTTGTAATATCTTCCACGCATTTTATAGCCTTCTCTACATTCTCAGTGGTGGCAATTATTGAAACCGGTAGAGTATCCTTAAAGATTGGAATTGATTATACTTATCAATAAATATTTTAGGCTGCTGCCAAAACGAGCTCACTCGTCTCGGCTTGATTTCCCAATAACGAAATAATGCCAGATCGACCGGTCGGATTCTGTTCAAAATTTTGCTCAAGACGTATCTACGTGGGAACGATTCCCAAAATTTTGCTGAATAGGATAGGATTTTTGGCAAACAGTTGAAGTTATTGTTTTCTTTTAACCGTTTTAGTTTATGAAACAATTGGTTGTATTTAATATAAATGCAAAATAAAGACCACATCTTTGTACTGATAACGTGCAGAATAGCTCTAAGCCATCATTAAAAAAAGGAGTCTCTACAGAGCATACCTGCACGTCGCGGACCTTTTCGGTTTCGTCTCGTTACTGTATATACGATTGATAATACTATTGATAGATTCTAGTTCTTGTGTCGTGGGTCGTCGAGACGTTACGAGTTGAGATACAGGAGATTCTCGACAGCAGCATAGATTCGCGAAAAAGTTTCAAGATAACTCAATTTTCAATTACCTATATGTGACCTTTAATAATCAAAGGAAAGCTTGAATTTTTTTAAGATCCGTGCACAAACAATTAAATGAAACACACCCTGTATGCGTATAGAAAATTGAGTTAGTTGAATTGTTTTCGCAATTAAAATTCAATTTACCTACTTTAAATGATGTTTCGAAATGCTCAAAATCATTAAAATTTTGATCAAGAACTTTAACAAAACATTTCTGATTTGCAATATCTGCAACGAGCACATGCTCAGTGAATCGAACAATACTGAATAAATCCTCAGATTGGACTTGCGGTAAGATTTTCTTCATTGCCTCAACTAATTGTTGAATTTTCCTACCAGCCATACTACCGCTATGATCCAATACGAACACGACATGTTTTTGAAGACGTGGTAGATCGTCCGGTGCAAAGAAATGCACGAAATAGCCGTCCTTTATCAAAATCTCACCACCCGACGAATTCCTCAACACATCATAATGCACAATGAATTGTACATTCATACCACTACTACGATTCTGACCCAACAATTCGGCGTATTGTCGTTGTTTGATTTTCGTTGGATTAAAACGTATAGACGCTGCATTCGAACTGTTGCGTACAATAAAAACGTGCGGATCTAATCCAGTATCATTGATCTCTTGATGATTACCATTCCTCAATAGTGGGACTTTAACGAAATCCAATGGTCGACTCTCATTTATATAGACTTCAGCATTCAGTTCGTCAACCACTTGGCCCGGATCAATATTCAAAATCAACTCGTACCGATGATTTTTACGTACCAATAATTCTTCGTATAATAAATGGAAGTTTGCTTTACTATACGGTTCGAGATTAACAGAAATTTGGAATTGTTTTGAATTCCTTGCTACACTAACTTGACCGGCTGTCCGACCATTTGCTACAGCTTCATCGTAGATCGATTTGGCTTCTGAACGTTTCTTGACTTTCGCCTTGTACGGTTTCCCATCGATTTCCATTAGAAAATTCGAGATGAATGCCGTTTCCGGTAGTGTTGCCGAAAATGTGGTTTCTTGTGACACATTGTGCAAATTTATCACTTTACTGGTGACGAATGTGATGGCATAACGCGATCGGATGTACGATTTGATCGACATTGAATAGATTTCTGGACCGCTGAACTCCTACAATCTCTCGTTAATTGTTTATAGATATTGTTAAAATGATTGAGATTACCTCATCACTATCATATCGGGAATCTTCTGAGGATTCGTCGGATGTCACCACGAAACTGTTCAAGTCAATACACTTGATTATTGTTATAAAACTAAGGAATAATATGATTTTAAAATGCATCATTATTCGATTTGAAATTGATATGTTCTAATCCATAAATAAATAGTTACATTTGAGTTATCAGAAGCTAAAGTTTACATAAACAAAAACATATTCGTAAAAATTGTAATTTTGTCTGCTTCTTTTTTTAATGATAATGGGGAAATCCAATATTTCGTAAATACAGTGCTTTTCAAGCTTATCATCCAGTGCCGGATATCTCTCTCATATGCATTATTATTTCTCTCCGCATCTCTCTCTCTCTCTCACTTGCAACACAATCAGCATAACTCGCCTTCAAACGGATAAATTGAGTGAAACACACTATAAACTAAATTCATAGACCAAAGGATAACTAGATTTGAGAGATGTCTCGTTAAACAAATTACAATCCCAGGTTTCTAAGCTGGAATGTGGACGCAAACATATAAATCCCTAACAATATCACTATATTCAAGGATACCAACTTAAATCTAGGAACGCTTTGGTTGATGAATTTGGTGTAAAAAAATTTTGATTCAATTGATTGCTGAGTTCGCCGCTAGTTTTAAGTTTATTTTACATTTTATCCTTTTAAATTATAGCCATTTTTTAACGCATAAAATCTTGCTTTGTTCTGGACGTCATGTTATTATAGCTCTCATGTGTCTTTGGCGGTCGGCGTAAAGACCTTTCTATATGATCCTGCCATTGTCGGCTATTGGATCTAACGATAAGTCATCTGTGTTGGCAAATCAACAAGGTTTTTTCTTCTTTTTTTTGATGTGGGATACCGAAAGATACTAATGCTATTTCAATGTAAGCCGCCTGGTTGCGTTTTCTGTTTGATCTTTATACTTTTTATGTATCTATCAATTGGGGCTTGATAGGGTGTGACGAAATGAAGCTTGCAGGTCTTTTAGAGTGATTTATTAATAATATGAACAAAAGGTAGTTACAGTAGCACAATAAGCATCTTCATGGCCAGGATTACTTCCAACACTTTGGCATCAACGAATACTAGTACCAAGTGCCCAGTCATTCGTGGAACCGGTGAGGGGAATACTTATTCTTACATAATAATTGACCAACTATTGCTACATGATGATACAGCACATGTGTACATTGCATGAGTGTTGTACTCATTAAAGGTTCTGTATGATAAACAGATGAATCTTCGATATGAAAACCGCTTTTCTGAGCTAACCTCTACTTCTTCATCTGTTGGTTTCCTTTTAAGAAAATCTGCCAAGACTCTCTTTTCGCCTGGTTAACTTTTCTCATAACTTACTTGTATTGTTTTTTCCGTATTTGGAACCAGCCACTGCTTCGATTCAAGCCGCAATCAGAGTATTCAAATTCAAAGCAATTACTAATCTACGTGGACAAAAGTGGGTGAGAGAGGCGTCTCTAAACCCTTTTGGAAGGTGAGTGTGAAATTAAAGCGTCATTAGTTTTGACAAACATATTCAAATTTATCATTCACTTTAGTTATTGGGGATTTCTGGTTGAAAACAATTTTCTGAATTCTTCCCTGGGTTCTAATTATAAAATCGCAAAGAAGTCAAGTTATTTTCTTCCCGCATAGACTGTACGTCTCTGATAAATGTTGGCTAGATTAAATTCCCCTAGATGAGTGCGATTGGTACGCATGACTGTCAAATTGTTGCCAACAGAACGGAAAATGGAAGCCATCATAGCATCAACATTACCAGATCCTGTATTAGAATTAATATTTTCCCATTTATCATTACACGATTTAAGAAATTGTTCATTGGTGTGCAAACGATGGTATAGTTTTTTAAATGATGAAAACAATGATGTGTGGCGTTTACATTGTATACGAAAATTGGCTGAAGAAGCATTAAAATCGGACCTACTCTCATCTGTACCAACATATAAAGCTAAATTACGTGCATTCTACCATGCATGGAATCCAAATGATTGTTCACGTAATGTTTATATAAAACCGAACGGTTTCACGTTACATCGTAATCCGGTTGCACAAAGTACAGATGGTACACGTGGTAAAATCGGATTTCGACATGGTCGACATGCATGGGAAGTGATATGGGAAGGTCCCCTAGGCACGGTAGCTGTTATTGGTATATCAACGAAAGATGCACCATTACAATGTCACGGTTATGTGGCATTATTAGGCTCCGATGATCAGAGTTGGGGATGGAATCTAGTCGATAATCATTTATTACATAATGGGGATGCACAAGGCAATTATCCGTTATTGAATAATGCACCCAAATATCAAGTAAACCACCACAATTATTACCGTATAAATAGTGATAGTTGTGATTTTTAGGTAGGCGAACGGATTCGTGTCATTTTGGATTGTGACGATAACACTTTATCGTTCGAGAAAAATTACGAATTTCTCGGTGTTGCCTTTAGAGGTTGCCTTTTCGATACGATATCGTTTGTTACGATTTTAATTATAACCAATTCCAGGATTACCTGACCTAAAACTGTATCCAACCGTATCGGCGGTGTATGGTAATACGGAAGTGTCGATGGTTTATTTAGGGCCGCCCTTAGATGGCTAACATACAATGTAAAACGACACAGTTTAGGCTATTTTATTTGTTAATATTGGAGCGAAGAAAGTTGTGAACTTACACAGAACACAAAAAAAAAACAAAACACAAGAGTGATGGAATTGTTTTTTAAAGAAAATTATGGATTGCCAGGTTTGCCCATGTGATAACTCTACCTACAAATCAGGAGATATTTACGAGAAGAAAATTTATGAAAAATCGTTTATTTCCAAAAAAAAAAACAAAGACTACAAATAGTGGAATTTTTAATGATAAAATTAGGTTTAGAATTTTTTACAAAAATTGTGGGAAACGTGTGCTTCTTGATTTTCTGTTTCCTACAAAATGCTTACTGAAATTGTAAAGTGTACGGTGTAAAAGAACGATGCGATGATGGCAATTTGAGCCAGCCTTTGGCAACATCCACGATTGAGTTTCTGTGATTATTTTTATATTTTAAACCGATCAGGAATTATTTCAACATTTAGCCGATTATTTTTATTTACAAACAAAACGGTGAATTAAGCGATTACCTCGCCTATTTCGCCTCAATTCTAGTCAAATTTTATTAATTTATGCCTCAATTTTAGTTACCATTTTTTTTATTTACTTATTTTTATTATAAAATACATAAGTAGTAAATGGTGGGCATGTTTATGTGCATATTCTCTTTAAACAAGTAAACATTAGTAAGTGTTGGTTAATTTAAAGGACAAAAAAACTCCATTATTTGAATAGTTGATCGTATGTAAATATAAAGTCCGATTTTTTAGAATGTTTTAAATAAATTGACAAATTTCAGTTAGATTCGTTATTGGAGAACGAACTCCTGATCGCCTAATAAAATATTTGTTCCAGAATACCGATTTATAGATAGATTTTCGCATAAAGACATCCAGAAATCGTCCCACCGACAATCGGACCGCACCAATATATCTGCAATCCAACAATTTCAAACTAATCATCACCGAAACTAGCAACAAACCCAATGGTGGACGAATTGACGGTTCCACACAGCCGGTCCGAGACTTCTTGTTGGATTCATACTGGCGCCAGTATATTGACCCTTAACAAAACGCATATTACAGGTAATACAAGCGAATAACTCAATTATACCACAGCCATATTGAGAACAGCAACCAAACAACCGATTCGTAAAGCAATCGAATCTAAACGATTCGAATTGCGTTGATCCCACGATGAACAAATCGCCAAACACATTATTGTGGTTGCTGTAATCTCCACAATTAAAGCCTGAAATTTTCAAATTATCAATATTGAAAGATCAACGAAATAAAATGACCTGTAACGAAGAGATTTGTGGATGCGGCAAGTTGACGCAATGTCCACTATTTAGATACGGTGTCGGTGTTACTAGCTGTAATAAAACATTATTATTTCGTGTTTTTGTTTGTCTAAATCTTACAATAACGAGTGCATATCCCGCTATAGATCCGGTTATTTGTGAAATCGCATAAATTGGAAATTCTTTCAATTTAGTCACGCCCATGATCACAGCACACAGTGTAACAGCAGGATTGATATGGGCGCCGGATATATGACCAAAGATCTAACAATGAAAATGTCAGCCGTAAATTTATGGTAATCAAACGAATTACCTGTATAACGGACATCACAGCTAAGCCACTATTGAAACTCGAGTGTAACGCATTGTCACCAAACGTGCATCCTGTACAACTGATGAAAATCAGTATTGCAGTACCGGCGAATTCGGCCAGGATAATTCGCGTAACGCCCACCGATTTGCGGTCGATATCGTCTAATAAAAATTACAATCAAATTGTAAATCACAATTATTATTGGATGATTTGTAAATTAAACAAATTTTAAAAAAATTCTATATATTTAAATTAATTTCTGTACAAAATTAGATTTGTTTCTGCAACAATTCTGCTTTAATATGTTGCGGAATACGGATTTTCTTCCGTTTTGGTTTTTTCTCAATATCACCAGGTTTCTTCTTAATCTCCTGAATCGGTTTCTTTTTCTTCTTTTTACACGACAACGGATTTGGCGCTTTCGGTCGTTTCCGTTTGTGCCGTTTGACCTCCTCCTGTTTCAAACCCTCTTCGTTTTTCAATTCTTCAATTTTCTTTAGCTCTAAACTGTTCAATCCTCGCGATTTGTCTTTGATTATCTGCAAACTCTTCTCAGACGGTTCGTCAAGAATCGGTGTTTTGCCGTGTAGATAAATCAACGGCACACCAATCATATTCCTCAGATTCTCTTGTAATTCACGATCTTGTGTTGCAATGAAATAGTGATTTTCATTGGAATTCTTCACCATTGTTTGTAGACATTTCGAGGCAGCTATCGGCCGGCCTTCATGGCCGCATTTGTGGATTATATACTGTTTGAGAATGTGTAAAGCACCGCCCAATTTCGGGCCCAGACTCTCAACTTCTATTATCGTACATTGTGTTGTTATCAATTTAATCTCGCCCTGTAAATATTTGGGCAGATTATCCGCGATATTTATTTTATTCTGAAAACTAGCTCGTGAGATTTTATTATAAAATTTATACAATCGAGCGACTTACTTTTAATGCAGCTAAACCAAACGTACCATCTACCAGAATCTGGTAGGGTTTGCGGAAATTAAAATTGTTTATATATACATTTAAAAGTTTGTTAACTTTTTTATGCCGTTTAATCTTCATTTTGTAGGTTAGAATTTAAGTGAGGTTAAGCAACATTTATTTCAAGTTGGCACTCTTGTTGATCGTAGAGATGAGTTAATTTTACGCTGTCTTTTCCTTCATTATTTCATCTATTATTGCAGATTATTTTGAAATTAATTAAATTTTGTTAGAAAATCTCGATTTTTATGCACAAATCAATTTTACATGAGTATGGATTTTAAGAGTAATTTTAAATTAGTAGATATTAATAATCTCATCTCTAAACGAGCACTATTATTTTTTAGGGATTTTTTAACGAAACCAAAATTCCCTAGATCGAACTAAACTGTTTTTTTCCTCAAAGGTTTGTGTCTTCTATATTTTATTTGTTAATTAATTATTATTAATTTTTTTTTATTTAAAGATTTCAAGACAATTAATGATACAGAATGTCGGTGGGTTTCGGCCAACGGGGTACACCAACAAATCGACCCCAAGCAACACCAGCACAAATCCAGAAGATGCTCGATGAAAACGGCCATTTAATTCAAACAATACAAGAATATCAAAGTAAGGGCAAGGCCCCAGAAGTGTTACAATATCAACAGATATTGCATCGTAATTTGCAATATTTGGCGCAATTGGCTGATCAAGCACAGAATGTGCAGTCATTTTTACCAGTAAGTTATACATATCGGCAAAATTGAACGTTTTTTTTTATTGTTAATTAACCCTTTGCACTCCAGCCTAATAAGCAATAGTAGGAACCAGTAACTCCAGAGCTATATTAGTAAAAAGTGCATGCATTAATGTTTAAGTAAAATGCGGTCGCTACAATTAAACAAACCAATTTATTGTTACATATATTGTAATAAAACATATTGTAGCTTATATTTAAGACTAAAAGAAGAAACTTAAGGCTTAAAATTTGATTGTCTAAGAATTAAGACCGCTGAGTGAGATAAACAAGCGTGTCGCAAATGCGGCGACAACGGAGTGCAAAGGGTCAATAGTTTTTGATTTTGTCCTAATTATCAACTCACCTTGAATGCGTACGTTGTTTTCGACCATTGTAACTGTTTGAAAAAGCTTGAAATATCTCTTTAAATCGTATTATTTAATCCATTTGATAACAAAAGTAGTAGTTTGTTTTTGTATTTTATAAGAATAGGATAATGTTATCAGTTTATTCTATCTACATTTGGATTTTTATTTAGATGCTACAAATGCAAAATCCTGGAACAGCTCCACACGGCCAACCTCCTACCGATCAACAGCATATGAATAACTTCAATCATCAACAACAAGCAGCAGCAGCAGCGGCGGCGGCAGCCTATCGCCAACAAGCAAGCCCACAACGACCTGGTGTACCACCAGCACACCCATATCCACAACGAGGCTACCAACAGAACCAATATCCCGGCCAATATCCGCCGCAAAACGCTGCTTATCCACCACAAGGCCAATATCCACCGAATCAACCACCCGTCTATCCACCATCGAATGCCCAAAGCAATTACGGCCAACCACCACCACCATCAACAACAGCCCATAATACGTATCAACAACCGAATTACAGTAATACACCACCACAACCGAGTGGTCCACCACAACCGGGTACAAGTCCATATCCACCACCACAACCGCCACCACCAACTGCAGGACCACCACAAAATCAACCGCCACCAGTCAATTACGGTGGACCACCGAATGGCGTTCCATATCCGAATGCAACACAAAATTATCCACCACAACAAGGTTATCCGCCGCCACCGCCACCACCACAACAAAACTATCCACCACCACCGCCACCACCAGCATCAACCAATCAACAACCACAAACACCACCGACATCGTATTCGAACCAACCGAGTCCATCGCCACAGAATTATGCGCCGAATAATGCACAAAGTCCACCATTTTCGGCACCACCAACAAACAATCAAAATCCAGTTGTTGTGACATCCGCTACACCAACTAGCGGTTCGGGCGGTGGTGGTGGTGGTGCTAATTCCCAACCCTATCAAAGTCCGTATAATACGAATACACAACCGAATAATCCAAATCCCGGTCCGTATACGCCACCAAATCCACAAGGTTATCCACCAGCTGGTCCCAATAATTATGGTGGTTATGTTACAAATCCCGGTTATCCACAGCCACAGTACGCCAATCAGCCACAACCGTATCCGTATCGGCCACCATCTGGACAAGGACCACCGCCACAGGGACAATATGCACCATACAATTATCCACCACAACCGAATCCACAATAAATGTTAGAATTTTAATTTCATTCATGGGAAGTTTTAAGTATTGTTTGAACTTAATTTGACGATTGAGGACTTTTTTTGATATTATACTTGATTTTGATGATTGTGTGATAATTAGTCGCGTTTTTTTTTGTACGTTCAAATTGAAATAAATTTTAAGTTCTGTGTAGCTGTTTTGAATTTGGCGCATTTGTTATGCACTGATGCCAACATGTTTTGTTTATTTTCAATATGACAAATCTAGTTATTTTAGTTTCTTAACGTTGGCAATTGCAGCGATTGTTTATTGACAATTGTTTGTCTATTGTGCTTTCAACTGTTTCCAGTTTTTCTTTGGGCTCTTTTATTATACAAAAGTATCAATTCCAGGTATGTAAAGTTTTTAATTTTACAAATACGAATAATTTAGTATAATTAGAATAATTACTTCCCAAAATAGGACAAGTAGAATGATTCTAGAAGATGGTGAATCTGCAACTCTTGGACAACCCCTGAGCGATTTCTTAATGCAGTTGGAAGATTATACACCTACTGTAATTGAAAATGAATCTCTTATTCAATAGATTATAATTATGTGATGTTTCAGTTACCGGATGCTGTGACTGCGCATTTTCTGCGAACAGCCGGATGTGAATCGAAAGATCCACGATTGTTGAGATTGATCTCGATTGCTGCACAGAAATTCATTTCAGATATCGCCAATGATGCTCTACAGCATTGCAAAATGCGTTCAAGTAACTCGTCGAGTACCCACAGCAATTCTAAAGTAAATCAGAAATATTGAGATTATCGTAATTATTCTATATCTTTGTTTGTCTTTTAAACAGAATGCTAAAGGATCCAAAGATCGACGATATTGTTTAACATTGGAGGATCTAACACCTGCCTTGGCCGAATTTGGAATAACTATCAAAAAGCCGCACTACTATGTTTGAATTTCTTTTATTGTCTCTAACTCGACCGTGACCTGAGGTAATAGAAAATAATAGCAAATATTTCATTCTAATAAAACGTGCAAGACTTTTGAGTTGTTACCACCGCCTATCAGACACTTTCAGTCCCATTTGTCTTTTCCGGGTGCCTTAATTGGACCCTTCCTATCCTTGTCTGGAAACTCTCCAATTTCATCTCAAAATTTGTACTCGTTGGTTAACTTGTAGCGGCTTAATTTTGCTGGGACGCCGGTTAAATTATCGGTTTTTTTTTTATGTTGAGTTGGCCTATTTTTGTGACAATCAAATTTGACAATTTTCAAATTTATATGTACAAAATGAGCCAGCAAAGATCATTTATAATCCAGGGGTCTACAAATTCCAGCCTTATCAGAAACTACCCACGAAGCACAAGACGGACGATTTGCTATAAATGTTGTACGTTCTTGTATAATAGAAAAAACAGTACATTTTGTGAGAGAAGTTGCAAGAGTTGGGGTATATTCGTTTATACATCACTTAAACAATATTTATAAAAAGTACGATTGTAGCATTTTTATTGTTAATGTACACAATTTTCTTACTGATCCTGACATTAATGTCTGGTGGAATTGTCTATTTTGTTACGTTTTATATGAGAAATCTTAGTAGATTATCGAAAAATTAATTGGATTGTAACAATTTCAAATCGGCTATTAAAGCTATATGATCGGATGGGAACACAATACTGGGTAAAGCTGTGTGTTGGTGTAATTCTTCTAAACTCGGCATTGGTACGATTTGTACAACTTCCATTGTATCGTTTTGATAGAAAATATAGTCGAGACATGCTGCAAAACAAGCAGTAAAATTGGTGTATTGTGGTGTGCCACAGGCACTACTCAATGGAAATTTCTGGTGTAATTCCACATCTTCCACTGCCTCTTCAGTTTCTGTTTTATGATATCCAAATTTTAATAATTGACAAAAGTAAAAAATATGTACTTACTGCTCTGATAGTCGATATGGTTATGTGGAACGCTTCCAGTTGTATAAAGCTGGTAAATCCCGCATTCTGGGACGCTGTTAAAATCGCCACATAAAATCAACGACAATCGCTTATTGTCATACTGCAAAACAAAATGTTAATCAAGTTACTCTGACAAGAGGGGAATTTTTATCATTTTTGGTAAATAGATAAGATTTCTCTAAAGAAGCGTTTATTTTATTTGTGCACATTCTTAAATTTAAGGGAGGAAAGTTGGTCACCCTGTAAGAATACTTAAGTGACAATATCACCAAACAGTGCAGTTCCTGATTTATAAACTCAAGATGCAACCAGGGTCGGCCTGAAACCATGGCAAAGCAGACAGCTTTGGAGTATTTTGACTATTATTGAAAAAGGAAACAGCAAAACTTTAATGGATAATTATTATCTTCGGTTTATTATTTTTCGTAACTCTGTGTACCCCTCGTCAAAGAAAAATGCATATACTTTAATAATAATAAGTCGCTTGTTGCATCAGGCGCAGCAAAGCCTGGAGCCACATGTACCCCTTCAAACTCTTCGCGTACCCCAGGGGGTACGCGTATCACACTTTGGGAAACGCTGGTCTAGAGCGTCTAAAGCACCAGACCGAGCCTGCATGTTTTATGTAACCCTCTAACTTTGAATATTACGATTGTTTGTAAAGCGATTTGACAAAAGAACTTAAAGCGCAATCTTTAGGCTTCCTTTGCCTGATTTGAAACGATGAAAGAACAGGTAGTCATTTTTACAATAGTTCCAACAGTCAAAAGAAAAATTATTTATATTGAATGTGTCGCAAAAGGGCATTTTTTAACCCTAAAATCTACCATTTAACTCTTCAAAATACAATAGAAATATTTGAAGCCAGATCGTCTCATTATTGAACGACTTGAGAGGTTAAAGTGTTAACCCCGAAATTAGAACGCTTAATTGTCTTTATCCTCAAATACTGGGGCGCGAAATCTCCCTTAAATTGGCAACGAGCACGAATTAAAAAAAAGTCTCTTATCTGTGTACCAAAAACCATAAAAATTGGATGATTCCACATCGCCTAGTTTACCTTAACTTTTAGATCGTCCACTAATTTTTCTAAATACCGGATAATGAAGCCACCTTGTAATAAACGTATATGATCAGCATCCGGATGGAAATATAAATGTGTATTACCAACAATTAAAATATCGTTGGTATTTAAACATTCTAAAATATTAATTTGTAAAACTGTAGTACGATCCAAGATGCGTTGTGTTAAATTTGAATTTTTCTCAATTCTCTTCCATATTTCTGTAAATATTTGATTCGTATGTATTTCTTCGGATAAAACAAAACGTAATGATTGTAATTTTTTAAATTTTCGATTATTATAAAACAAACAAAGTCCTTCGGCGACTTCACCACCTTTTATACAAAAATCACCACCATAATCTAATTGTTCGAATAATATATTCAAATCGTAATTGAAAATTTTCCTATCGACCTCTTGTAAACATATAAGATCGGCATTGTATCCTTAAACACAACAATTAATCTTTCTGGATGATCCGCAGTCACCCGATACATACCCAATAGTTCTTTAATAAATAATTGTTTCCTATAATCGATGTGTAGGGCATACGGTGGACAATACGGATGCAGTACTTCTCTCGTATGATCCGAATCACAATACAAATCAGCTAAAATATTATAAGAAACAACACGGAACGTATCTTGTCCGCATTTGTCTTCAGTAAATTTGTGGCGAATTTCAAACGGACACAATCCAGGTCCGGCTTGTACTTTAACATTTGATACAGTTTCCACTGATGCACCATCGAATTTCTCATTTTTTGGCACACAAACAAATTTCAAATAACAATCAACATCCTCATTTCTCGGTTGATAGATGAAACTATTACCACACAATTCCCAATGGTTTTTATCGTTCGATTTATACCATAAATATGTGGATTTTGATTTGTCCGTAAATAATGTTTCGAATTTATTCGGATACACCATAAAACCGGACATTATTGAATTCGGTAATGCTACCGCATTGATCCAGGGTGCATTTATTAAAATATTATACTCTCTATTATTGATTGATAATAGTAATTGTTGATTATTGTCGTCTGTAAAGACGTCTCTACATTCCGTATTGCCATCGATTTGAAGTTTGTTCAACATTAATTGAACTTGTACCGGTAATGGTTCCGATTTTTTATTTTTCTTCTTCACTTCTTTATCGATATTTGCGGAAATTCGTGATAAGAAACTCGAAATTGTCTCATTGGATTGACGATTGAAATTAAATAAACGATTTACACGGTATTCGGGTGCATCGTATTGGAAGGTTAATTCGAATTTTTCCGTATTGTTTAAATAACGTAAATACGCTCGGTTCATTTTACAAATATATTTGTGAATGAATTGTTTACAATAATTAATTTTCGGTATTAAATTAAAGAATTTCTGCTGAAATAATACCATGTGTGTATCTGTAATTTGTGATAACTAAAAATGAGGTTAGAATCAAAGATTTACGTACTCGGTTATGATTGGCTGACTCAAAGCGGTTGTCAGACGCATCCACCAATTAAAGATAAATGCGTTTAAGTAATCCCTACACAATAGATTAACTAATTGTAGCTACACATGTATAAGACATTCACTATTTATTTCACTATTTATTTGATAATTATTAAAAATGAATAAATGCTTTTTTTATTATTTATCTACAATTTATTTGATAAATTGCAAATGTCAGGTGTCCAGATCGATTCAAAAATGTCTATTCATCTACTTACATACCTGGTTTATTACGATTGTTTTGTTTTATTTTGAATTTTTTAATTTTTAAATAATAATTTATACAGTGTTCTTTTTTCTAACTATGGATGGTAACCCTGTGTAGATCAGGTATTATAAAGATAGGGATTTTTTAAGTATTCAGTTGTGGACTTGAAATCTATAGTGTGTCCAAACTTTGAGTTTATAATTTTGTGCAACTTAGTGTCTTAAAAGTCCCTAACTTTCTCATGTAAGTAAATGAAAAATTTTGTAAGATAGTGACATTTCTGTCATTTGAGATTACAAATACAAAGGATGGATTTTGAATATCAAATGAATAGCGTATAGAGTATAGCACATAGTAAAGTCTATCAACCCGTAGCCGACGTCAAATAACTAGCCGTGCTGAGAAAAAGGCAACGTCGCACTTCTCTCTACTAGCGGACCGATCGGTCTGATCGAGGGCATTTCTTGCTACAAATTGGCAATGTTTATGAAGTGATTATTGACACTTTTATTTGGAATTTGATGTTTTCCCTAATGATGATGATAAACTGCCATGCCTTTGAGATTTCTAAAGAGACTAATACAACTATTTACAACCAGAGACTAATACGTACGTAGACAATTTAATAGTAGATTATGTTATTAGGCGTAAAACTGGAACTTTGTGTGCTGAAGCTGACTGTTGTCTGCCGAACGCCAGTGAGGCAGACATGTCAGCTGAAGCACACAAAGACAGTTTTGCGCCGAATGACATATACTAGTTTATCTTCAAACGTCTTAATTTAACATTTTTTAATATTGAAAAATTTTTAAAAATTTAAATTCTAACTGATCACAATATCTTGGCAGTACTGCTTCCATGGCGATGCAAAAAACAAAATTCAAACAACCAATAAAATTAAACGCCAGTGACAGATTTTGTCATTTTGTCTGCCTAAGCTTATAAAAAAAGAAAAACGCGCCTAGGCACACAAAAT
Source organism: Epicauta chinensis (assembly GCA_021725515.1). Lineage (NCBI taxonomy): Eukaryota > Metazoa > Arthropoda > Insecta > Coleoptera > Meloidae > Epicauta > Epicauta chinensis. The sequence continues at coordinate 746,014 of JAEDXX010000041.1, forward strand.
GCTATTTTTACCTTGTCATTTGAGTCACAAAATCTGTCACTTTTGTGCCGTTTGAAGATAAAATAATTTTGATTGCTAGAATCAGAATTGCCGAAATTTGGAATGATGAAGATAATGATTGTAAATATCTTTTATGAGGTAACTTTAAAAAAGTTCGAATTAACCCGTAGCATGAAGGTGATTGAGAATATAAAATAAAGGCCATAATTACTGTAGAAGAAGAAGTCTTAGGTTTGAGATTTCTAATTTGTCGTAACTGATCAACATCAATGATTTCTAACTGCTTTATTTGTTCAAAATTTTGTTCTATGGCTTGTTCTTGAGGTGACGTTAATGAATTTAACCCCCTTTTTAATAAATGTAGAACTGGTGGAGAAACCAAATCATATGAATCTTTGTAACGAGGCCACCTAGAAATTTTAAGATGAAAAGACAAAGCCCATTTTAAATCAATGGGAGTTAGTTTTTCTGTTTTGATAAAGACACTTACTTGAAGACTGTTACAAATATGTATTGATGAATTTATAGTCAATGATTCACTATAATCTAATGTAAAAAAATTAATTCCATTATCAACGATTTTAAATTCCCATCCAGATAAATTGAATTTGGTTGAAAAACTATTTATTAAATCATCAAAGTTTTCTATTACATCTGACCTCATAAATGCTTCGATATCCTCATTTTGTCTTTGTAAAATAGATTCCCGTCTGGATTCTGGATCACTTCTTACAGTAGTTGCTACTTTTGATAAATATGAGGGTAAATTTGGAAAAATATTGGGAACAGCTGAGTCTTTCAACCGCGGTCGGTTTAGAGGAAGATGTTTAAATCTGGTTGTAAATAGTTGTCAGACAATATTATGCCGTTACTATTGAAATGTAATTGGCAAACTACACTTGAAGACGAAGGTGTACAATCTTTCCGTGGAATTGCTTTCAACCATGTTTGTTTTCGTTCTTCGTTTTTGGGAAATTTATACTTATACCGCGATGATTTTGTGTTATTTTTAAAGCCGAATCATAATTACTCTTTCAGCCAGTAACACAACATCTACTAGGCATGATTACAAGAATAAATAATTAATTGTTCGTAAATTAAATAGGTATTAATCGACTCCGGCGACAAATGTTGAGGTTATGTATTGAAACTGAAATAGATAATTTTACGCCTTTATTATAGCTTACTGGGTGAATTCCTTCCAACAACACATTACACAACCTTTAAACACCTTCATCAGTTAAATTTGGTATAAAAATAACGCAATTTCTGATAAATAAAGCCAAAGAAAAATCGCCAACAAACAGACTATTTACATTCAGAAAACGATTGACCCGGTCCGCTAGCATTGTTGCCAGATTTCTCTCAGCACGGCTAGTATTTGACGTCGGCTACGATCAAATCATTTTATAGTCTGTTCCATGTAAATTAATCATTTAAAGGCGTGGCTTGTCGAGGGGTGTGTCATATACGAGAGAGACAGTGGAGAGGGAGAGCGAGACGGAGATTACAAATTACACACAAATAGAAAAGACAGCGAGATATCTTCTTATATTAATAAATTAATTCTTGTAAGTTGTACAGTTTCTGTGAAAGAGGTGACATTCAACCCCCGTATGGAGTCCTTGGGGTAGTAAAATCAATTTTTTGCTAAATTTGCACATAGGTAATTGTTCATTTTCTGTTGCAATTATTGCGGTATTGTATGAGTAACAAATTCGCCCCCACTTGAAATACAAATCCATGAAAATTGTTTTAATAAAAGTACAGGAAATCGAATCCGTTGCTCTTATAAAAATCGACATGGAAACGGCTGATTGTACACAAATAAAGGGTAGTGAATTGCAATTTGTCACCTAATCCTCGGCTCTTCACACTCGTCTCGCTTACGTTTGTACAGTGTCTCTGTTAATTCTCCACGTATTTTCTGTATCGTAAATGTTGAGTTTTGATTGTGGACGATTGTATTTCAAGAGAACATTGAGAGAAAGAAACATATGTAACGAATAGAAAAACACCCCTAATGTTTAGATACTTTATACTAGTGTAGGATAGGGGCCCAAACATTGCAACTACATTAAAAGTCTATTAATGAATCAATAGTTGCTAATTTACAATAGGGGGTGGTTTATATGGGTGGTAAAAATCAGAAATTAAGATGTAAGCAACGATAAATTTACCGATTTTTGTCAATTTTCTGCTTCTTTGCCAACTTTTTAGGAGAACAAAACAAAATAAAAAAGACGTTAGGTTTTTTGATATTTAAGGGTGTGAAATTAAATTAACAGATGCTATTTCTCTAAATTGATGAATTAATGGTCATAAATAAAAGTTCCACTAGAAACTCATAAACTCCAGTTCAATTAAAAATCCATAGACAATTAATTTCACAAAATCCATATATCTCTGTAGTGAGTAGAACGATCTAAGTTGTGAAGGGGGTGGGGTTGAACCAACCACCGGAAACAGACGATATATTTTTAATGAGACCCACAAATTACACCTTGAACCCCAGCGAACAGATACCTGTCTAATACAGGACCGTAATCAGATTTATAACAATTATAGAAATTGCAATTTGTTATTGTCGGATAATTAAACTATTAATCTAAATAATTGTGAATTTATTTAAATCGATAAAAAAATGTAATAATTTTTTCATTAGGACTTGGATTGTGGTTCAATACGAGTACGGTACTGATTCTAGGGGGCAAATATAATATTTTCTACGGTTGGCTTGCTTCACCCTGTTATGGTGAAACCTGAGGGCATCAAATGCACGTGTTTACTATCTCACAAAACAATCACACGTGCTTTATTGACTATAATTTTGGCTTGTTTTCAGTAGATTTACAATTATTTGCAAAACTGTTAATATTTCGTAGAATGTAGCGGTTTAGAATGAAAATCTGCGAAAGCACAAATTTAAACAAGTAAACTTCTTAAATCAATGCTGATCTTGTCTGTCTTGTAATAATTTTGTTAAATTCAAGCCAACTACGATTTGATCGTCAATCCAAGAAGTAGAAGATCAGAATTTGGAAGTATTCCTCCGCCTCCTGCACCTTCTTTAGGACCCCTTAGTACTCACATTTATTGGGAGTCACAGGAAAATGGGGCACTCTGGGCTTACTAACGTTTCGGTCATTCTCATGACCATCTCCCTTTTTTCTGTCTCTTTCACATCTACAAGCCACGCCTTCTGACGGTTGGCGTTACATGAAACGATCTGTACTGCTTTGAATTTTCATCTTCCCAATTTTTAAAACTCACAAAATAGTACAGTCAAGCTCCTATCGTAAGAACTTAAATCATTGGGAGCGCTACTTTGAAGGTTTACTAAAGACCTATAATTGTTGATTGGTAGACGTTAGCCAAAAAGGCTAAGTAATCTTTTTACTCATACAAATGCCTACGTTAAATTAAGACTTAGATTTGTAACCCTTGAAAATAGTTGCTTCTCTTTGTTTTTCACCGATTATTTTGCTACAGTATATTCACGGACCGAAGGATTACGGATTCCAGTTGGTACGCTTGAATCTAGTGATATCTCTGGTGATCTCTTTGTTTACATTTGTATACTAAATTCACAGACCAAAGGGTTACTAGATGTGACAGATATCTCGAGTTAAACAAAGTACTTAGTCCCAGGATTGTAAGCGGGGATATGGACACAAACAAATAAATCCCTATATTCAAGTGTACCAACTTAAATCTAGGAACTCTTTGGTCGATGAATTTACTGTACCTTTCCTATTATTTTATGTTGTTTGTTTAACGACAATCTTTGGTCCCTGAATCCACTCAATGGCTCAGAATACAGGCCCGGCATTTCAACCAAGCAAATGTCACAATTAACCACTCATTACAAGCTTTCTACTGCCAAAAGCTTTCCCAGCTTCCCAGTATTCTGTGCAGCGACTATTAAAACTTCAACCAAACAGGTAAAGCGTCGAAATCAGTTCGTCAATCGCGTCTCATTGATGTTTCCGTCAATATTGTCGTGTATCCAAATAATTGTAGGTTTTTTTTTGTTGTTGATAGAGATGCCTATAGATTTGTGTATTCGATGAGACGCCTTATCTACCAACCACCTGTAAAATTCCCACGGTTGTACGCCTGTACGTGACGTCACGAGACGCTAGACGTCGATACGCTGCAGTCATCACCTTATTGGTCACATTTGTTCTTTCCCACGCTCATGGAAGATGGCGGACGTATTATCCTTGACTTGATAGAAACAAGTCAACAACACCAACAACAATAAAAATTATGTACTTATGAAATTGATTTATTTTAAAATTACTTATTTACAGTATAGGTACAATTAGTAAATACAATATATACAAAAAATTGGAGAAAGAGTATTAAATTTATTACTAAATAGGAACAAATCAAAAGATAAATTTCAAAAATACATAAAATTGCTATTTTTGTGCAAATTTTGAGTTGTTCCTCGTATATTTGACTAGTTATCTAGACTAGAATCGAATTTCTGTTGGACTAAAACTGAAAAAATAAAATACCGATATTTCGAGACACAAATAATTTCTCAATCGGACAAACTGTAGGAAGAACTGCTGCCGTCTTTATTCGTCCGTGGATCTTCCGGTATCCATACTTTGGCATGCATGATACCATTCGAGTTGGGCTCTTTTGCTCGTGACCAAGATAAAGAGTGAGCTGTGTACAAACCGCCAGAACCTATAGGGAAACAGTCGACAAGATTAGGCAACTTTTAGGTAAACGTTTAAAGAAACTTCAAGGATTGCTAGCCGTCGGGAATTTGACGGAAATAGGGATATCTGTACAGGAACGGACTCTAAACAACACCAAGAGACTAAAGTTCGACCATCCTTATGGTGACTCCGCCCTTTTATTCATATCTAAAGTGGAGTAATTAGTCGAGTTTAAGAAAGATTGGAAAACTGCTCTGTAGCTCGAGATGGGGCAGGTTTTGGTTATTATTGTCAACCTTCTGAATTTTGATGGTGCCTACTTTCGGTCACTTATTTTAGGGGCAAAATTTAATTCTTAGACACTTGAACCGGCCGTCTCTCGACCTACTGAGTAATAACTGCAATTCGATGTGCAACCCATCTTTTTGGTGCAAAATTTACGCCCGCGAATAGCTTTCTCCTTTGACTCGCTATGTCATACGCAATTTTTGCATATTTATTGCACTTTAATTGCCTGAACAAGCTTAGCAAGTGGCCGATTAGTTGTGAATAGCCACGAAATTCCCAACATGCTATTATTACAATATCAGTGACATTGCATTAAGATTGATTATTCGGAGGCTAAAGGGCATCCCGCCCTATCTATCGAACAAAAAATACACACAAACCCCACACACACAATCATAATTCGTTACGCAAAGCAGCTGTATCCTGTACAATTCGAAATTCATTCCGAAAATTATAGACCTATAATCACACATCCAGGGCAGGGGGGGCGCAATTGTCCCATCACCTATCCACAACGACATACTCCATCTACCACCCTCAATGATTAATCGTACTCCACCACCTTACTACCCCAACGAAAATAATAATAATAGCAACACAAACCTCTCACGATGATTTTCTTCGGTTCATCCTTTTGAGCGTTGCGTGTATGGCCATTATAGCAATCCGTGTTTGAGTTGCGATCAGTTCGTACCAGTTCACTTAAGAAATTTATATAGCCAATGGCTAATTTTAATGTGTCGACTTTTGATAGACGTTTCTCGTATGGTAGCGTTGGGATGTGGGCGCGTAGACCTTCGAAGGCATCGTTAATTGATTGCATACGTTTACGTTCACGTAAATTGGCGGCTTGCCGTTGTTGGATCTGTTGTTGGGGGCATTTGTTGCGTCGGCGGTGGCGGTGCATCCGGTCTCTAACAATCAAGCAAAAAAAATCAAACTATTCGTAGGATATGGGGTGGTGGCAAGTGAAAAAGGCACATCTGAAGGATGTCTGCGCTTTGGTTTTGTCCTCAAAAAGGACAAGCGATTTCTCCGAGATGCTTAGATCGGATGCCAGGCCTGTATAAAGATCGCTCTAGAGCAGCTCTATTTAGCGCAAACTTTTTGAGTTTGATTGAGACTAATGTAAGAATGCAGAGTTCCCCTCAAATACTCACTCTTTTGAACTGCAACTATTTTCTTGATCACTATTATACGAATACGAAGATAGAGCCGAATCGCTACTATTCTCATCGTAAAGAAACAAATCACTACCATTTGAGGAACCCGTTGTACTGCCACTATTCCCGCTACTATTGAGAAAAGGACCTGTATCAAAGAAGAATTGCCTATTGACCAGGTCCAAATCAATATTTTCCATATTAAACATTTCAACATTAAATGAATCAAACAATTGCACACACACTGAAACTGACTAGAATCATACACAAAAGCCGAACACAGAAAAATTAACGGAATTTCATTATAACTTATTATTTGTTTAGATATGATGATGTTTGTTCTGTTTATTAGCACTATAACAATGTTTATACAAATTGGAGACGCGTGCTTGCACGTGCCGATTTTACAAGGGACACGTGTCTTGTACAAATGATTCGTCCCGGATTTTATTAGAGTTGTACGCGAGTCGGGAATCAAAGGGGCAGGACACGCCGGCGCTCTACATGCAGGTCGCAGGACTCCGCCTTTTTTTGCAGCATAGTTTTGTGTTAAATACACAGCAAAAAGAGAACAAGATATTGACTAAACATCATTCGATTTTTTTTTAAGAAAACAGCGACTTGATAGTGCAAATCATCGAAATGTTACTAAACAACAAATCTAGCGTAAGTACCGCAACCGTAACTTTGTTATAAATCGACGTAAAAAAAAATTCGGGATAATCCGGGAACAATATATGGATTAAACGATAGCCATCTATGGAAGGGTATATTATAGATTCCCCTAATATTATTTTTTAATTCATCCACTTCATAAAAGACAAAATATTTTATCGCACAAATAAACAAAGTTTTGATAACATCAATTAACCCCCTAAAGCAAATTTGTTCCAATTTTATCGGTCTTGTAGAGTTTTTAATGATTTTTTTACTAATTTTTTCGTATTAGAAAATACAATATTAAAGCAGAATACACTCAGATATGAGCCTTTAAAATCCCTTTATTGAAGTGTGAACATTATTCCAGAGACATATTGTGGATAGATCCACCCTAATACCACTCCAAATTCACCCTGTGCATTTATTTAAAAATTAAATAAATACAAGTATACGCAGCTGGATATCATACCTATTATTTGACCCCATAGGAAAATATTATTAAAACAGGACAACACCTGTATGTGGGCGACAGGATGACAATCTCATTATGTTGTTGTAATTGTGGTGAATGCGGCCGAACTTCCCCGTTTTGCAATTGTTTACTAAATGCTTTGTCAAGGAAACTGCCTAAAATCCAGATTAGTTAGTCCGGATTAGCGAGCCTCGGCTGCAGTTGTTATCCTATGAAACTCTTAGAGTTGATTGTTTTGCAACAAATGCGTCTCGCTCTAACTTAGCTATCCGAATATAGTAAACAAAAGACGCTAGATGTCTTTTTATTACGACACTGGTCTAGTTCTACAGTTGTTTTGGTTTACCAAAACCTTTTTACGATTCCTAAAGATACGAACAACTCCCAAGGGGACCACGAGTTCCGATAAAGACCCCAAAAGTAGTGGAATTTTAGCATAATTTATTTCTTTACAATCCGGATTATCGAGACGCCACTGTATAGCATTGTTGTAATTGTAGGAAACTTCCGAAGTTATTGTTAGAGTATTTTAGACCAAATGACGAAATAAGAAGGCATCTTGCGACTCCGTCTAACTTAGCAACCCGAATTCAGTAAACAAAGTCGCGAGGTGTCTTCTTATTACGTCACTTGTTCTAAAACAGGGTTCTTAACCATTTTTGTTTACCAAGCTATTTTATCGATTGCTAAAGGTTCCATCAACATAGGTGAGCTTCGATTAAGGCATCAAAAGTAGTGAAATTATAATTTATTTCTTTAAAGTCCGGATTATCGATCCGCTACTGTGTATATTGTTGTTGGAATTATAGGAAACTCCCAGAGTTACAGTTAGAGTATTTCAGAACAAATGATGAAATAAGAAGGCATCTTCCGACTCCGTCTAACTTAGCAGTCCGAATTCCGTAAACAAAGACGCAAGATGTCTTCTTATTACGTGACTTGTCTTGAGAGTTTTTGTTTACTATTTGTTTTTATCGAGTCTAGTGAGCATTGCAGACCACAAAATCGTTCCATGGACTCCCAATATTTCATTGAGCTCCAGGTTAAGACACCAAATCGTAATTTACTTTCAGTTTTCGGTAAATTTCGGATTATCGAGCGTCTTCTGTGCAACGTTTGTGTAATTATACCAATTATATCAGAGAGGCCTAGACAGGGGTCGACTAGCAATTACAAAAAGACTCACAAGAAGCAAGATTTCTATTAAAAAGAAAAACAGTGGCGTGGCGATTGAGCGATCATTCTTATGGCCAGACCACTCCTGCTCCCAGAGTATAAGTTAAGTATTTTAAAATGAATGACGAAATAAGAGGGCGTTTTTTAGCTCTGTCTAACTTAGAAAACCCAATACAGAAACAAGGACGCCAGATGTCTTCTTATTACGTCATTCGTCTTACTTTAGAGCATTGTGGTTAATTGTTTTTGTTCCACGAATCCCTTTTAAACATTCTTATTGACTTCTAGAGTTTCAACTGACAATGAGTAAGTACTGAACAAAATATTGGCGAACTTCAAGGGCTCTTGATTAAGAACTATTATGGCCCTCCAGATTCTCGCGAAGTAACCTCGCCGAGGATCCTCACCAAAGTTATACTTCTTTCTTCCTCGTACTGGTGCCTCGTGTTCCTTTGATTAGGGTACAAAAGACCGCCTCCGGTGCAAAGTCAGCCAACGCGAGTAGAAGTAGCACGAAGCGGAGGGAGGAAACCCTCCACACTCTCGCTCCTCGGTCAACTTTGTGCTATTTCGCGAGAGTTTGAAGGGACTATTAGACTAGTCAAATTATCTCTTGGGCGTTCGTGCCTAGTTTAGGGCCATCACTGCGTTCCTACAAAACCACCAATTTATGCAACACGATAGAATTTCCAATATTTCCATGTTGTAAATGGCAATTTTTCGGATCATTACTGTTTACAAAGCACAGGTGTTTGTGTGCACACCTGAGTGATAACAGCACCACTTGAAAGAACGATTTCAGCTTTTTTTTGTGGGGTATTGTAAATATTTGCATATGTCACCATCAATGATTAATCATGAAAAATTGTACTAAATATCTTTATTAAGTCTATCACTAGAATATCAACTTTCTAAAAAATAATAATAAATAATCTCTAAAAAATAAAAATACAAAATTGTACTGTTTTTTCAACACTTTGCCGGTGCTGAAATCTTCCTCACTTTCTGTTTCGTCGTTTCAGTATCAATCCGTCGAAAACTCAACCAATTCTCATCTCCAATATCTAAGGCTTTGTTCATAATGCCCTTCATCGGTAAATTGGTTGGGTATTGTTGTTTCGCTTCCAAATTCAAAGCGCGTTTTGTACGTTCCGAGAACGAATCCAACAATTGTTTGATCGGTGGCGATAGTAGATCCGTATCGACGTCCTGCGGATTTTGACTGCCAGTCAGAAAGGATCCCAACAGGCCTAATATCACAGTAATTAGACAACCTAGGGCTGAGTACCAAATGTACGAAATGCGATAGAGGAAGAAAACGGTGTTTCTGCAACAATTATCTCAGTAAAATCGTTAAAATCTGCTAAAATAACTCACTTTTCAGGCGTTTCAGCGATTACTTCAGTAATCGTGGCATTTGTACATAAACAACTATCGATACTTGTAGGTTTTTCAGGTTCTTGTAGACTACCGCTAGCTATCGAGAATTGTTGTCCAACACACATTATAGAGACTAAAGCAATCGCTACAACACTCCCAAAAATTGCGCCCTAACATAATTTAAAATCGATCAATTATCTAAAACAAAAAAATGAGCGAAACGTACCTTTGCGTTCGCCCAAGGGAAGAACATTCCTAACGAAAACAAGCCCAAAGTAACACCGCCGACGACGCCATTAAAACTGATCGCCACTTGCATTATACTGCCCAATTGGGCAACAACAAAGACCAATGCAAAACTGATCGCACCATAGACGATCGAGATGGTTTTCGCCCAGAAGGCGCCCTTACTCTCCGGTAATTTCACTTTGAATGCACCACAAATGAAATCGTTCATTGTAACAGCCGCTAAACTGTTCAGTGCCGAGGCGACTGTTCTGTAAATCAAAATTCCAACAAACTAAATGTTAATATTGATGGAATTCTTCAATGGTCGAGATAATACCCCAGACTTGCCGCGAAAATGCCGGCAACAAAGAAGCCACAAACGCCACGTAAATGACCCATTTGCGTTAACACGTACAATGGGAGAATCTCATCGGATTCGGTGATTTGATGGGACTTTAATGGGTCGCAATTGCGATAGTGCGCCACCATTACCATGCCAGTGTAGAAATTGATGATGTACACTAGAATTAAGCCAAATGCAGATGTCCATAGTGCTCTAAAATTCAATAATTTTTAGTTGCAATAGCAATTAGTGATTTGTTTGAATTACTTTCGGACTTGTGAGATATTCTCGACTGATAGATACTTTTGTATGGATGCTTGATTCGAGCTGAACATTGTCATCCAGTAGAAAGTACCGCCAATGATCACCGACCAGAAACTGTGTCGTACCGTTGGATTCGGGTCGAAACTGTTAAATCAAACCAAAATTAATAATTTGTCTATAATAATAATAATGATAATGATGATATACTTGAATAATTCCAGTCGATTTGTGTTGTAGTTGGTTGACCAAATTATCCCGGTACCACCGACGAATCGCTCACCCAAATATAAGATGATCAAAATCGATCCGATTAGTACGCCAGCTTGGAATGTATCGGCAATAATCACAGCTTTCATGCCACCCTGAGATGCATAGAATATACAAACGACATAGACTATGGTTACGGCCAGATAGACGTTCAAGCCAGTCACTGGAAAATGCACAAAGGTCACATTTTCGTACGCTAAATGGGCAAGTTTTTGGCAGTTGGACGAGAGGACGGCCAAAAAAGATGTTTAACAAGGAGAGGTCGCGACCTCGTAAATGAAGTTCGGAACGAGCTTTTGCAGGCTTGTAGTATTCCTTTAGGTTAACAACATATTAAAAAAACTAAAGCACAATAACCAGACAATCTTGAGAAAACAGCGTTTAAAGTTTTTTGCGTCCATTTAGTATTATTAAGATATTCGCTTAATTTTTGGTTTGGTTTGGTTTAGTTAAATTGGTTTGAAATAGCTCAAGTGGTTGTATCGCGCTCAAAAGTACGGAGTTCAATCCTCATGCGGAGAATTTTTCTTTTATTTGTCGAAATAACTTTTCTTTTTTAATATTCTTTATTTTATAAATTAATAAAATCAAAAATTTATTGTTTTTTATTTCTTTAATATACCTATATTTTGCGGCTGCCAAAAGTGGATTTTAAGGCTTGGACTTGATTAGAACCGGAGTCGAACGTTTTGGGTAGTCCTGGCAAGGCCTGAGGGAAGCACTTTTTAAGAGTCACAATTAAAATACGTCTTGGAATAGAAATCTATTATTATAGAGCTTTTACTCAGTAGGCGCGGAGAAGGGAAAACACAGGATTTGCCTCATAATTCCGAAATCTTGGACAGGCTTTGAATACAGCTACAAGCTGAATGAAATTGATTCATTACAGATTGTTTCATATAACTTCAACCGTCCGAAGACGTGGCCTCTGGATTAGAGATTACGTTGATCACGTGAATCTATACTTGACCTGTGTCCCTATGGAGACACCCTGTATAATACGAGGCAGTAGCCTGAAGCGGTATAGTTTTAGTGTTGACATTTTCAGTGCGTACTACTTTTTACGTTTAATTTTTTTTCCGCATAAATTACTAGGACTTTAACCATTTAATTGGATGCGACCGCGGTAAAAACACTCAAGCATTAAGGTAAATATTAATTTATGGTTTGTTTTTTTCCTCCACTATCAGCTAGTTTTTCTTAAGATTCCGCCACACTTGGCCGTGTTTTACTAACACTAATAAAAATGTACGATTTTCTACTATAACTTGATTATCCTAAAAGTGCAGAAGTGACGTAATAAGAAGAGATCTACCATCTTTGTCTACTACATCCGCAATTTGTCAAGTTAGACGGAGAGACGTGATGTCTCCTTATTACGTCACGCGATATTTTGCGTTCAACTTACCTTTACTTAAAGCTAAAGCTGGTGCATAAACGGCAACGCTCGTATACAAAACCATTTGTAAAATATATAAACCACTCGCCAAATACTGTGTGGTTGCATTAAATCGCATCGATAGATACTCATAACTACTTGTCAATCTCAATTTCATAAATACAGGTAAATAGAAGTTCGATGTTAGCGGTATGACTAACAGGAAAGCAATACAAATCAAGGCGAATTGCGTACCGTGGTTGTAAATTTCAGCTGGATTCCCCAACAATTCAATAGCTGTAATAAAGCTGAAAATACGCAGCGTTATAGAAACCAAATTTATTGTTTTATTAGTACTTACCTTGCAGCTAAAGACATTGCCATCGGGAAGGTACCCATCGAACTACCACCTAACAGAAAATCACTACTCGTGGTTTGTTTCGTACCAATGAAACCGTAAAATAGACCAATACCACAGGAGACAATCAACATGGTACCTAAAACCGAATAATCTTGCCACGAGAAGGTGTTTGTAATTATTTCATGACCATCTTTACACTCAACGTCTACAACGGAAAAAAAACATAATTCGAACGAATTTGTTACCGGGAATCGAACCAGAGTCCGCACCGCTGATAACTGTAGCTTAGTGGTCAGGACACCAGCCGCGAAAGCAGAGTTTTCTCGAGTTCGATTCCCGGCTCGAACAGCTATCACTATTAATTATTTCATAAAATCATGATGGCCCACCTTTTGACGGATAATCAATCGCGGACACTTGCTCGTAATTACCGATGAAGATTAGCAACGACATTATTAGTTTCAAGCGAGAATTGGGAGTGTTGCGTTTATCACCAAGTATCACCATTGTCGGAGAGAATGCCCAAAATTGTTATAAATAAATAAATACACCTGCAATCGACAATATTGATAGAAACAAGCGTGCGTTAGAGGTCATCTAATATATAACAATAATTCGTTTATCATTAATTTGGAAAACGAATTACTTACAAAGCACAACCGTGAAAAATTCAGCGGAACGTTTTGCCACACAAACAACAAATTTTTGATTTATCTCAAATAGGTGCGAAATTGGATTTGGATGATTTGTCGATTGGCTCGACTTCTGTATTTCATTTACTTGAAATTAAATCGAAGAAATTGCGGACGAATTAATGGCACTTTAATAATTTCAAATCGCGGACACACTTTGAACTGAACTGAAACCACTCTCAATTGTCGTCATCAATAAATAGCTTAAGCGAGTTGCTGAAAATTGTGCTCTTAGTGGGGAGACTTCGCAAGAAGAACTCAATTATAACAATTTAACAATTTCATCTGATTTTTGAAAATTACACAAATTGTAGATTCAAGGATCTGAGATAATCCTGAAACTTATGGTTTTTTAATTAGAAACATCTGTTGTATTCAGTTAAGTGATTATTAAGTCATTACGACTGGTTTCGACAAAGAATTACAGTTTTTCCCACACCAATATGAAAATGAGTGGAAATTTTCGGTAGATTTTCACGTAATCACATCAAGGCGCGATCCAAGTAATATTTCGGTTATTTGGCATTTTTATTGTTGTTGTCTTCATCCGACACCGATATGTTTTGATCTTTCAAATTCCAAGCAACCGGTGCAAACTAGTAGCCTTTTATTCTAGAATAACACAAAACGTTCACATCGAATCGCGCCAATTAAAAGAGCTTTTCTAATTACTCGAAAACATGCAAATTGATCGATTATAACGAAGGAAAAAAAACTATCAACTTTTAGCGATTTTTTTTGATGATTTACAGCTGAAATTTTCTGAATTTCAACATTTCGTCCGGGCCTAATTGCCTGGACGATTTTGATTGTTTCTCGACTGGTTCTGTTCGAAAAATCGATGAATTGATGGTTCTAAAAGCCGTCCATGTACCCATGAAGGTGAAGAAACTGGATAGAACCTACCATATCAGTGTAAACCAGATAAAACCAACCTTAGCTTCTAGCTATATTCAATTTATAATAAGAATAAAATAGTAGGAACTCATAATAATAATAATAATAACAATGCTAGTGACAAATACGCAAACAATCTTGAAGACAAAAAACGTGCTTCCTTAATTGTTTTCTTTGATTGGGATCAATTGATAATTATAGCATTTGTCTAATATGTTTGATATATTTATCATTTTGTGTATAGTCCTTTTTTATTCGCTTTTTTTCCGCGTGTGTTATATTTGTAAATTTTCAACGTCTACACGCTGTAATTAACTAATTGTTTTTAATTAGGAATTCGGTAGATATGTTTGCAATTTTTACCAATTCCTTGAATAACGCCGAATATTTGCTTTATGCTACGCTTGATTGACATCATTCCCAAAACAGTCGATACTGAATTGTTATAGAATTTTTTAATAAATAATTCATTAAGGTTGAATAATTATTATATTATAAAAAAAATCGTTGCTGCAGGCGTCGAAATCTGCATTAATTAAGAAATGAAACTAAAGGAGTAAAGGAGTAAACAGTATTTTTTCTGAATATTAATTGATTTGTTTATATTGGATTTCAAGAATTGTTTATCGACTTTTGTTGACTGTAATTGAATTTAAAAAGGAAGTATTGGGGAATTTCTCGTTTATATATTTAAAAACTATTGTCCAATGGCGTAACAGTCGGGTGGAGAAACTGCCGAAATACTAGAGGAATATTAGCAGTGCTCCACATTATGGTACTACGCCACTGATCAATTTTTAGCCCTATACAAATTTTCGACAATTACGCCCTATTAGTTTAGACATAGTAAAAACAGGGACGGTCGAAGCTTTTCTCGCGCTCTTCCCCAAAAAAATAATATAAAAAGTGTATATAATTGGGTCTGTTTTGTTGGACTGGTCATGATTACCTGTCATGATTTGGCACGTTTATTTTTGTTTTGCAGTTTTTATAGAGCACCTTGAATCCATTCCTGCTGCTTTCTTTCCTTCGGCGATAGTTTGACTTCATCAGGGCAAAAAAAGAGACATCGAAATGAATGTTATTGTGCTGCTAGCAGTTTTTTTTTGTGTATTGCTAAATATTAATGTAACGCTACCTTTGTGTTTGTCTATATATAGAATCTTTTCTTGTTTTTTTCAACTCCTTCTATAAAGGATCTTGAAATAGTTTTCTTGAGGCTTTCCTACATCTAGATCCGCCACTGAAAAAAGATAGGTCCCTGGTTTAAGCAACTACATAATAATATGTGCCCCAAAAACAGCAAATTCTCTCCTAAATGTATTACAGTCGAACCTGGATAAGCGAGAGTTCAAGGGACCGCGATCTATTTTTCGCTTATAGAGGTTTCTCACTAACCCGAGTTTCTATCTTAAGTTAAGTGCACACACAGCTACTTTTGCAGCGCAGTTTTTGAGTTGCGGCTGCAAAAGTTGCGTGAGGTGTTCACACGTATCCTCAAAGTAGCGCGCAGCACGCAGTTTTTATACTGCAGCTACCTCGTAAAAACTGCAAGGTCAATAAAAGGTTGCGACGGTGTTCACACACGCTACTTTTGCATCAACATGCAGCATTTGCAGCCGTTGTCGTGTTCGTAATAGTTGAAGATTGTGGACCGTGTATTAATAATACTACTATCATCATTAATAATAATAATAATAATAATAATAATGATGATAGTAGTATTTAATACAGATAAACTGAAAACTGTCAGAAATCTATCTTCTTATTATTTATTTTAACAAGAAGACAGATAGGGGAGGGAGGGGCAAAGTGGGCCCCTCCAAATTTTCAAATCTTCAGAAAAATATGGGGCCAAACTTTTTTGAAATTTATTATATAATGAGGGGTAAAAAGGACCGTCCGTTTATTGAATATTTAATAATTAATTGTAAAAATAAAAATACAGAATGAAAAACATCAATTATGAATTTTTTTTGGGGGGCCCACTTTGCCGTAAATTTTCGATTTTTTAATTTTAATGGACGCAGCATAATAATGTTAAATAAGTATCAAAGGTCTAAAAAAAAATAAATGCGTAAAAAAATTATTGATATGATTTTTTCCTTAAGGGGCCCACTTTGCCCCTCCCCTAATCTGAAAATTTTCTATCAATATTCTACTCTTCTCTCTCATCTTTTACTAATATTATTATTAGTATAGTGAAAAATTGTGTACCAACATTTTCTCCCTAGTCTCCAACGAAAAACTGCACCCGCAACCGCTGCAAAAGTTTCAACCGATTTGATATTTTTTACTGCGGCTGCAATCGTAAGAAATGCCGTTCACACACAGCTACTTTTGATACTGCGCGCAGCTCTAAAATGTTGCAAGCAACCGTGCTGCAGGCGCTACTTTATAGGTTGCGGACCTGTTCACACGTAGCTGCATAAAATGCGCTATGCTGCACGCTATAAACGGGAGCGCTATAACGAAGTTTTACTGTATTTAGATAATAATTTCAAATTTACCGCCCATTATTAATAGTTTTTAATTAATTCAATCGATGGCGTTTACCGCATAAACGTGTGCAGACTTTTATATAGGCAACCAAATTAACTGGGCCGCGTACCACCTTAAACGTTCAGGTCGAGTGCACAGTTCGACAAATAACGACTCGAACGCTAGCTAGTCAAAATCTAGGGATTTTTGTGGCGTCCAGTTGCCTTCTTGACTTTTAAAATTTATCAAATAAATCGTGCATCTACTATAAAATGTGAATATTATTTAATTATAGATTTTTAATGAAAAACAGTCTGAACAAAGCAAAAATGCAGATCATTATCGAATAAAAAAAAACTGCCAAAAATATACGCGACATAAATATTTATTTTTAAATTTATTTTTAAACTGTTATTTCTCAGAAATACCAATTTTTGTTGTTTCTTTCTTCGACATACCGTATGGTATATCTCCGTCTTTATCGTCAATTAAAATGTTGGTTCATCAATTTTATTGTTATGGCAACAATGCGCTGTCATCATGAGTTTGTCAGTTATTTGTGTTGTCGAAGCTGTCGAGGTAACGCATTCTATTCTAGGTTAGAATTTCAATAAAAGCCTCGAATAGGAAAAATGCTGCAATTATAATTGAATTATTCCTAAAAAAAACATTGAAAAACTTTTTAAATTAAATTCGTTGTATTTTCAACAATTAATTAAATAAATTTATTGAAAATCAAGATTAAAAAAAAAATAAACATAAAAAATGAAAGTGACAGTGACCACATTATCTGGTGATATTTTCGTGTTGGATGTATCCGAAGATTTGGAATTGGAGAATTTTAAAGCATTCTGTGAGGTGGAAACTGGTTTCCCAGCAACTGAACAAGTGGTGGCTTTCGATGGTCGACCATTGATGGACAATAAGAAATCGCTGAAGCATTTTGGCATCAAAGATGGTGATGTTGTTACAATACAACATATATTCCAGGCTGGACAGCATGCCACCGATACACGAGGCGCTGGAAGTAAGCTTTTTATCGACAACAATACAAAAAAATCGAATCGTATCAAATAACAGGAAATGAACGATTCTCTATATACGTTTATTTATTTGTTTGTTTGTTTGTTTGAATCAGCGGTTCTTAATTTTTGCTGATTCTACGGTCCCCTTTAAGAGTAAACAACAAATCACGCCTGTTGAGAACCTCTGATTTCGATCAATTGTTTGATTTTGTATCTATCTGTATTGTTACAGTTCCCCAACTGGATTTCAGTAATATCCAAATACCTCAATCTCTATCGTCACCATCATCAGCAACTGGGACTCGGCCAGCTACCGAAGATGATCCTGTACTAATCCGTGATATGTTCCTAGCAAATCCAGATCAATTATCATTGCTCAAACAGAATAATCCACGATTAGCTGAAGCTCTCCTTAGTAATAATATTGGTAAATTGATTAACAATAAAAAATTGCAAATTTTCTATCAATTTTTTTCCATTAGATACTTTTGCGTCTGTGTTACGCGAACAAGTCCAAGCGAGACAAGAACGTGAAGCGCAACGTCTACGAATGTTGAATGCTGACCCATTCGATACGGAAGCGCAACGTTTGATCGCCGAAGAGATACGACAGAAGAATATTGAAGCTAATATGGAAGCGGCAATGGAATACAATCCGGAATCGTTTGCTACCGTTGTTATGCTCTATATTAATTGTCATGTGAATGGTTTTCCTGTAAAAGCCTTCATTGATTCTGGTTTATATCGTTTTTTTCAGTCTCATTTCGTTTGGTTTATTTGTTATTTTTGTTTTAATTCAGGTGCTCAAACTACAATCATGTCGAGTAGTTGTGCTGAACGTTGTCATATTATGCGTTTAGTTGATACCAGATGGGCGGGTATCGCTAAAGGTGTTGGTGTACAGAAGATTATCGGTCGTATACACATGGTGCAAATACAGATTGAAAATGATTATTTAACAACGAGTTTTTCAGTGTTAGAAGATCAACCGATGGATATGTTACTTGGTTTGGATATGCTGAAACGGCATCAGGTAATTTTGTTTTTTATACTTTATTATCTTACGTCCCGTTTCAATGTTTTTGCGGCTTTATTTTACCTGTTCTGTGGGTTGCCGAATTGTTTTTCATTTTCGTCCACTTTCCCAAAATGAAAAACAACATTTTTCGTATTTCACTAGATGCGTCACTTTCATTTTCGATTAAAACGCATTTATTGGCGGTTAATAAACTCAAACGTGTAAACAACTAGTTCTAAAAAAAAATTGGCACTCTCGTATTTATTTATTGGACTATTATTGCACGACAACATTGTTGACATTTGAATGTTTTGATAAATAATAGGTGAAAAGTCCAGGGTCGAGGCTCGATTTACGGGGTACGAAGTTAATAACGTCAAGGCCCTTTTTTCTCTTAGGAAAAATCGTAAAGAAACTACTTAACCATGGGACTCCATTGAGATGGGCGCCCCTATCCAGAAATAATAATGAGGCGCACTAGTTTTGTTTTTTTTTCGTAACCGGAATATACAATCATAATTACTTTCTTATTTATCAAAAAAAAAGACTCAATTTCTTATCGAAATTAGTTCCTTTTGATAACAAGAAAAAATTCCAAAATAATTATGATAATTCTGTTGAATTTTAGCTAGATTTAATTAAAAAAAATTTGGTGTCCCAAAGCAGTCTCATAAAAGATTTTGTATTAAATCAAATCGAAACATAAAAAATCGGCCTTTTCGTATGAGTGAGAAAAAAAAACAGTTTGGTTCCAGTTGATAGCTGCATAAATGCAACAAAAATTGAAAGAAAAGCTATTAATATTAGAAGAAATAACACGAATATTTGAAAGGCACTGGCACTGACACTAGCACTATACACAATTAATAATTAATCAACAAAAAATAATCACAATCTGAAAAATGGTGTTAAGTAAGTGTCCTTTGTTCGATTCTTATCAAGAACGCATATACGCGATTTATATAGTCGCCACAATAACAAAAAAAAAGGAATATATTAAAAATGGCTTTTGTAAATGAAACTACGGCTGCCCAAATAAAAAACACAATATAGGTGAAGGAATTGGGGCTAAGGAACGAATTGGAAATTCCAGGTCCTAGCCAAAATTCAGTTGTAGGGTTGCTACTTTTTGTACTTTCAAAATAAAGGCAATTGTCTTTATCCTAGAACTTTGACTGAGAGAAATTTCCAAAAAACTGAATACCTTTCACGATTTATGAGGTCTGAAATAGTCTGAATATCTGATATAGAACAGATGAATTCTTTATCTCCGAATTTGACTCCTTTAAAAACAACTTTTTTCCAAATTGAATGATATCTTCCGTATATAGCAGCAGTTCCAAAGGATTCTAAGGTACTACCTAATCCCATATTTTTTTTCAATTATTTTTCCATAGTCCTTTTAAGAAAATGCTACAATAAAGTTCAGTATATGATCCACAAAAAAGTGCCACCCCTAAAATTACGTCGCTCCAAGCAACTGCCTGGTTTACTGTGGTCTTGGGCCGTCCCTGGAGATGGGGTTAACTTGAGCTTTATTACTTTTGGGTAAAGTCGGTCAATTTTCGATCAATTCAACCTTTATAAGAGTTGTCTAAGAGTAAGGCGTAAGGCTTTTTTAAGTTCTCCTCCCTTTCTGAGTTAAGCTTAAAAGTATTTGTTTTTCTTTTACAAGATTACGTAAAAATCAATTGCTGCCTTTTTCTAACTTTCATTATGTGTGATTAATTTGGGGCGGAATTTTCAAATAGGTAAATCAATCCTGAAGAAATAGGTTTTTGGAATAACTTCCGTATAATTTAATTTGTCACGGTTGGACGAAATTTGTTATGATGAAGTGTTCTGGTCTTTCTTAAAATTGTAGGAGTTTCTAGTAGTGTTTGCTAGAGCAGATCCGGACTTACGGGGGCCTAAATCTGATTATTTCACAGCCTTTCTTTAAAAATAAAAAGATCACTTGATTGTGAGGTCCCCATCAGAAGGGAGTAATTTTAGAGCAGATCCGGACTCACGGGGGACCTAAAACTTATTATTTCACAGCTTTTCCTTAAAATTAAAGAGATGATTGTGAGGTCCCCATCAGAAGGGAGTCACTTCATGTCAAATCCACTCCTGAATCTTGACGTTTTTTTGAAAATTTATTTTTATCAAGATTTTTGCGGTTTCTTCTTTATCGGAACTTTTACTTTTTTTCGATGGGCTGTGGGACTCGAGAACTCTCAGAGCGTACCCATACCCACTAAAACCCCTCCTTTTAATGATTTTTTCAGCGAATCTTACTATTGCGTTCCAATTATTAATGGAAATGGAACATCATCCCTATGAAATTGTTTTTATCTTCGCTCTCTAAGGTTTGGCGTTGCACGGACATTCTAGGACACTCAAGAACAACATGTGTTGCGTCACCTATTTTCTCGCTACATGCCTACATTTGTCCCTTTCACGTTTCTCGAAACGTTTGAGGTATTTCTCGAAACTTCCGTGTCCATTCACGCTTTGCGACAAAAAGAAATTCGTTGAGCCATGTTCCGGATTATCCTTGGACCTATATGTTTTATAAGTGTTTTAGTCAACTATCCGTTTACGCTATCCTCCCACTATTGATATGAGCTTTCCCTTTATTGGTTACTTTTTTTACAAACAAGCCAAATTAAACAATAATGATTTCTTTGTTTTTTTTTGTTTAGTGTTGTATCGATTTACGTGCAAACGTCTTACGAATCGGTACAACCGGTACGGAGACACGATTTCTGGCCGAAAGTGAACTACCAGAATGTGCACGTTTAAGTTCAACAACAGAAGATGAAGTAATCTCCAGGTCAATTAAAGAACATGAAGAGAGGGATTTAAAGAAGGCATTACAAAATAGTCGCACATCTAGTAAATAAATTCTTTGTTTTATTTGCATTACATATTTTTATTATTTTATTATTATTATTATTATTATAGCAATGGGATCAAAACCATCCAATCAGTCCACATCGACATCATCACAATTACAGTCGAATGTTAATTTTAATGAAAATGATATAAAAGAAATTGTAGCAATGGGATTTAATAGGGAACAAGTTATTAATGAATTGAGAGCATTTAATGGTGATAAAACACAAGCTATTGCAGCATTATTTGCGAAATCATTAAAATTTTGAATAATTTCGACCACATATCGGTTAATTGCGTCAAGAAATTTTTATTATATAATTTTTTTTTGATTTTTTTCCTATAAAAGTGAGTGTATTTTTTGATAATACAACATATACAGGCTGTCCTGCCGTAATGCAAACACTCCATCTTTGTTAACGATGTCGTCAAGTGAAAACCGATACTCCAACATTTTCTTGATAGAGATAAGACCCAGAATTCCAGTTGTTTTGTTTTTCCGTAGTTATTTATGAAAGAAGGGACGTTTACATTGCGGCGTTACAGCCTGTATAAAGACTGCATCACATTTCTACTCCCAATTGTTATGAAAAACGAACTTTTCTACTAACGACGGTAATAAATTAAGAAATTGCTTGTTCTAACTTCTCAGTCAAATTATTTCGTGATATTACAATTCTGATTTTTTTTTAATGAGTTAATTTTGTTGTTTTTACTATACCATGGTTTATATCAATTTTCTTTAAGTTATTTTCTATTTTATTTAACTTAATGGTGTAAAATAATTTTGGTCCATTTATCAATTTAGTTGAAAGACGAGGGGGCTATGTTTATAATAAAATAAAAACAGTTTCTTGTATTCAATTCAAGTTTTATTAATTGAAAAATTGATTAGAAAATGCGATGAAAACTATCTTAAAAACCTAAAAATTATTTGAATTAATTGTCCAAATAATCATCACAATTCATCCTTACGTTGTTGTTGTAAGAATTCTTTCGTTAAAATCACTGTATCTGTATGATTCTCTAATGTGTTGCGTTTGGTCCTGATCGAATGTTTCACAGATGGATCGGCATCGGTTAGTGTGATCCGCGATATCACCGATTTCTCGCTGAAATTTCGTCGAATTAGAAAAATCGAAATATTACGCTCCCTGGAATAGATGCGTAATTTTAGGGTGATCCACACAAGCTCACCTTTGTTGCAATTTCGATTTGACGATAATATCGCGCGATCTATTGAAATCGCATTCTAAATTGAACGCAGCATCGCCCGGCATTATCAAATCTTTATCGTGTTGTAATACTAAAATATTTGAATAAATTTCCCCATCCTGTTTTATAAAGAAAAACAACACACTATTATTGTTGATAATTTGTAGTTGAATGCGGATTTACCCGTTTCATGCGGCACTGATTCAATGGTAATTTCATCGAGAAACTGCGTCGATTCCGTTTCGTATTGCTATCCAAGAAACACGGTGATTTTCGATCGTAGAAACTGCCTCTCGTATAAATAACACCATCGAAATCATCGTCTGTCTCCAATTCGACCAGCATTGAGTCCAAGCCGCACCGTAATCGTACACTTTTATAGCCTTTATCGCTTGCACCGATGTTCTTGCGGAAGATCTCTACAATTCTTCTGATAATATTCGAAAGAAAAACAAGTTATGAAACTCACCATCACTGCGGACTGTTGGTAATAAATTAACCGGTAATATCAACACAAAAAATAATAACATTGCTTATGTTGATATGAAGCGTGAGTTGTTGAGCAAAACTTGGAATGCTTGACGAGAATCCCGTTAAAGGGTAATGAACTTTCGTCGATCTGTAGGCAGTTTTACCATAATGGGAAATTGTGGAGAAACAGGTGTATATCTTTACAAATGCGACTTGTATGCGGTCTTTACAATCAAACGACCCTTGTAGCTTAACTGGAATTCGGAAGATAAATCGCAATTACACGTAATTAAATCCAAAAAAATTGATTGATAATCACTAAATAAACGCAGAAAAGTGTTAGAATATAGTTAAATTGCGTCGATTATCAAAAAAATGTAGGAAAATGCAAAAATTCTTATATTGTATATTTAAATTTCCCGCTTTGCAGCAGATCTAAAACTATTACCAACATAAATTAGGGGAATTTAAGCTTTTACAACTTACACTGTTGCCAGATATCTGTTAATAATATAAATTTTACGATATTATTATTTTATGGAATAATTGCTAATTATTTTGCAACATTTCACATGATTAATGTTACTTCTTTGTTGAAGAATTGTAGCGAACTAATATTTTGTTGTACTCCTATTTCTAATGGGCAAAATGTTGAAAATCTGGCAACATTGTTTCCATATAGTGACATTCCTTTAATCTGTTTTGTTTGATGTTTATTTATTATCAAAATAATAACAAAAAAACTGAATTCATTTTATTGTAAATTAAGTTAAATTAATTAGAATATAATAAAAATGACATCGGCACTCTATTTGGAACATTATTTAGATAGTAAGCAAAATTACGTTTAACATAACCTTAAATTTATACGAAATTTTGCAGGTTTAGAACATTTACCAACTGAATTACAACGTAATTTCATATTAATGCGTGATTTAGATTCACGTGCCCAAGTTCTAATGCAAACAATCGATGAAATCGCCGATGATTATCTAAGGAACAAGAAAAGTCCCGAAGAGAAGAAGGAACAATTAGATAAGATCCAATCGTTATTTAATAAGGCTAAAGTATGATTTATTTGAAATACGAGTATTTCTCAACTTTCAATAGAGCTATTTAACTGGCAAGTCCGAGATTAATTGCATATATTGACACGTTCTCAGCCATAATGAACACCGATGTTCATTCACCACAGACACCACAATATCTGTTCCAGTTTTGTAGCGAATGTGTTAATAAAAAGTTGAGAAATACTTAAATTGTTAGATTATTGTTCTAAGATTATTCTGCGCCTAATTAGGAATATGGTGATGATAAAGTACAATTAGCAATACAAACTTATGAATTAGTCGATAAGCATATAAGACGTTTAGATAATGATTTAGCTAGATTTGAATCGGAAATACAAGATAAGGCATTAAATTCACGCAATCAAGATGAACAATCAGTTGGGAAAAGTATTGATTGATTGATTTAAATTTCAATTATTTGTAAATTAACATTGCATCTATTCTAGAAGGTAGGAAGAAAACAAAAGACGGTAAAGGTGATAAGAAGAAACGTTCAGGTAATTCAAGTGAAGAAGATTCGGCTGGTACGGTGCGTGGTTCGAAGAAGAAAAAACAGAAGAATGCCAATGCACAAAGTGGATCTGGTAGTAGTGGTGGTAGTGGTGCGAAAACAATAACAGACGGTTTGTATTTTTGTTTAATATTTCCTTATCTATCGGCGCGTTATTTAGATTTAAGTTGTGTAAAAGTAATCATCTTTGTCGATATTGTGGCGATCTATTCGAAAACGGTATGTCTCTACAAAATAGAAGGTCTTTTTTGGTACATATTAATACACTCTATATCGGTCGTTTTTCTCTATCTTCCATCTACAGCACAATTCTTCACATGTCACCCCTTCGGAGGGTTGAGTTACGTGAAATGATTTGTATTAAAATAAATAGAGCCGATTCCGCTTAATTGAGCCCCCGGTTAATGGGGCAGCTGCTTATTTGGGTCAAATTTGTGAAAAACGTAGTCCCAACTAATAAACTAATAAATAATTTAATGGGTTAACAACAGTTCGCTTAAAGAGAGATCAGAAAACGTTTCTGCCTTTTACTAGAACGTCGACAAAGTTCAAATAAGACCACTCTTTTGAAATTGTAATGAAAACAATCCAATCGTCGAAAAAACACTAGATCATTAATTTTATGTAAGCAGTGAACTTTAGCGACATAATCTTGAAGGCGAATTTAGAACAATTAGTTAAAGAATTAGGCTGAAGCTATTTTGTAGCGATTGGCAAAGAAACAGAATACATTGGATCCATAGTCCGGACATTTTTCTATTAAACGAAATCAGTTGTATCAATCTAGCAGCTTCTCGTTAAACAGAACAAGAGTCAGGTTATATAATCAATAATTTAAAAATATTTTCCAAACAATGCTCTTAGAATTAATGCAACACTTTTTTAGTTAATTGAGTCAAGTCCAATCCTTTTTTTACAAACTGATGGGTAAATTTAACCCTTTTTTGTGACATAGGACGATATATCGTTGCTCGTGGGATAGCGCCTTATTCTTCGCATTGTGTGAAAGCTTTATCTCAAAATAAATTTATAAAATGTTATGATCTAATTCCTTTGCAAAAGAGTGTAGAAAACTGTTTTGTGTTTGACTTTCTGTACATTCTATGCTGGTTAGTGCCGAAACTCTGTTTACACTGTTTTGTAGCAGATAATCCGTTTGTCGCTTGCAGTGTACCATCGAATTATCCTTTATGTTTGTATTGCAATATCATTAAGTCGTTTATGTAAAGTTATGATGAAATAATGACTTTTGTTACGTGTAAATACGTTTTGTAAGAAAGAACTTAAATCTTATATTTTTCATGATGTGTGCTTATTAGGGTGCTTCATTTCAGAGCGAAAATTTTTTTTTAAGTCCCACCTGAAAATCTTGTAGTCGGTGGAAAAACAAAAATTTTGAGCCGCATAGTAGCTCTTAATTCCGATTTTAACCCGTTGCTAATCCATTTTTTATTTTGCCCATTTAAATAACATTGAAAAGTAATTTTTTTTAACTTTTTCCTTCCGCTCACCGTATTAAGTCTTTTTTTTCGTATTTTGACTTATTGGCTCTTGTAGAGGACTAAATTTTCTACAAAAAAGGTCTTTTGAGTCGAGTCGGTAACTCGATTAGATTTCTTCACAAATCTTATATTAAAATTTCGTAAAAATAACGTGAAATCTCATCTAGCGCCAAAACTATTGAAAATGGATAAAAAATGTCAGGAACAATTTTGTAGGAAATTTTATACCCTATAATTTTTGTAATTAAACAATTTGTCGTAACTCTCATAGTTTAGTAACTACAGCCTCTTAAAATATAAAATTTTAATATAAGAATCGATTTGTGAAGAAATCTAATCGAGTTACGGACTCGAATCAAAGGACGTTTTTTGTAGAAAATTTAGTCCTCTACAAGAGCCAATAAGTCAACATACGAAAAAAAAATTAATACGGTGAACGGAAGGAAAAAGTTAAAAAAATTACTTTTCAATGTTATTTAAATAGGAAAAATAAAAAGTGGATTAGCAACGGGTTAAAATCGGAATTAAGAGCTACTATGCGGCTCAAAATTTTTGTTTTTCCACCGACTACAAGATTTTCAGGTGGGACTTGAAAAAACATTTTTTTGCTCTGAAATGAAGCACCCTAGTGCTTATGTTATTCGTATGATTTTTAATGAATACTGAAAAGTTAGTGCCACAACTTAAGTCTCTATTTTGTTCTTAATACGTTGCTTTTCGAATTATGTAAGTATCATTTTTAGTTTGCTTTTTATGAGCTTTTTCCCAAACCCTCGACACTAAAAGTGTTAAAGAAGCCTAATTGTAGCCAGTTGCTTTGTTCGGATTTTATTAAAATTTCGTTAATAAACGAAAAAACGTTAATAGTGGATTAAGCAAGTCAGAAACACATTTTCCTATTTTTTCCCCAATATTTATTGAGACCCTTTCTAGAAAACATGCTCCGTTGTACGTCAAATCACCTATAGATGTACCACTTTTCCATGCTTACAAACGTTTCTCACCTTCTCTCTCTTACTCACCTCCAAAGCTACTATTCATAAACTATGTCTTCAGAAGGACAAAGTTACATGAAACGACTAATATCAGTGGTATGTTGTGATTCCCGTCGCCTTTTTTTACTTATTTATGGAGGGCGAAAAAAACTTAAGTCGACTATCGAAGAAACAGAGATTGGTCAAAGTTGGGGGTGCTGCAGTTTTGCATCCACCGCTACGATATTGTATTCAACTCTTTGAAGGAAAAAGACAATTTTTAGTGAACAATAATTACATTACTCATTGCCACAACTATATCAATCATCAAAAATCGTTTCTAAGCAGGAAATTACTTACTTATAAATAATTATTTCTTTTGATAATAGATGCTGTTTCTATGTTACCCGGCTTGGCTGGAATCGCACATCCCAGCGATGTACTCGATATGCCTGTCGATCCAAACGAACCAACTTATTGCTTATGTCATCAAGTGTCTTATGGTGAAATGATTGGTTGTGATAATCCTGACGTAAGATATTTTTATTTATTGGAAAATTTGTTTTTGTTAATTGGAAATTTACTAGTGTCCCATCGAATGGTTCCATTTCGCTTGTGTTGGCCTTACAACGAAACCCAAAGGTAAATGGTATTGTCCGAAATGTACACAAGATAGAAAGAAGAAATAATAAATACTAGGTATTTAACATAAATATTGTTTTCTAAATTTTATTTTTATCGATTTAAATGTAGAGATCTCGCGTTTATTTATACAAAATGTTTTTGTTTTTTTTTAATAATAAAAACAGTCTAATTGACAATCTTCTAAAATTCATCATGAAAACTCCGACCAGTATCCACCATTTTCGATTTTAAGAATAGATCCGGATGTGCCAAGATCTCATCCAACGACAACATATTATCGTGATCGTTATCGGCTAAGGCCAATAAAGCTTCAGCTTCATGTTCACTATGTCGTGGACTTTGTGGTGCAACATAATGTAATAATTCACGACGATCCGCCCGACCATCACCATTCAAATCCACCGATCGTCGGAATTCAGCACGACGTTCATTCTCATCTTGACGCACAATCACCGTTTCATCCACATCATTATTATCATCGTCCGTTTGTAAAACGGCAAATTCATCTTCTGTCAACAATTCATCACCGTCACGATCGAATTTATCGTACAATTCATCGACCAAAGCCAAATGATTGGCGGCACTCGATTCCGGATGGGTGAACGCTAGGAATTCGTCGAGTGTTAAAGCGTCCGGATTCGATTTGGCCGCTTCCATCCATGACGCTTTATCGCGCATTATTTGTTCTATAAAACAATTTATTATATGTAAGAAATATTATAAATTATTATAGTAAACCTTTGATAGATCTTTGCAGGCCGCGATGACGTTTTTCGTCGTGATTCTCTACGTATTTCTTACTGAAACCGCGTTTCTTCAAGAAGTACGCGTGGTATTCCTTCCAAGTGATTACACCGTTTCTTGGATCGTTATCAATGATTGTAAATAGTGCGTAATTATTACTAACTGCTGTTGAAATGTGTTCAACGA
The DNA here is from genome assembly GCA_021725515.1 of Epicauta chinensis. Classification (NCBI taxonomy): domain Eukaryota; kingdom Metazoa; phylum Arthropoda; class Insecta; order Coleoptera; family Meloidae; genus Epicauta; species Epicauta chinensis. The sequence continues at coordinate 774,984 of JAEDXX010000041.1, forward strand.
TTTTCTTGCGTATCCATTCGGACAGTTCTTTAGAATCTAATTTATTATTATTATCGACATCAGCCCTAAAAACAATTTTCAAAAAAAAAACAAAAATTTGCTAAATTAACGTGACTTACTTCTCGAACACATCCTGTAGTACTTGATTCTGATCTTTATGGTAATTCTCATCACTATTTAAATTAATCAAATATTCATTCTTCTCATTTAATAGACTATTCTCACTATTTCGTTTGTCCGAATTAAAATTACTGTTCTTCATACGTATCTCAAATGAATCTTCAAATCTTTGTAGATTCAATTCTTTTTTCGTACTAGAATTCGGTTTTAATGGTACTGATAATAGCCATATCATTAAAAATAACATAATATAACATAAAAGTGGTACAGTATAAGACCAACGTAAAAATAGAAATCTTACAATAATTTTCATCATTTTCAGTGTGATTTTTCAGGCGTATTTTGTCACATTTTCTTTCGACTCGATTGTTTGGTCATTTTATAAGTACGATCAAAAGCATTTCAATAATTTGGCGAAAGTTGTATGATTTCTGTGTTGTGAACTGGTAATCGATTTCAAAAGTGGCACAGGCGCCAAGAGACGGGCAGTATATCTGGTTGCATACACAACACTCGATTTGTGTGTCTATAGAATCTGTTTCAATACATTGTGACATTGTTCTCAAAGTAAACCCTATACACTAATTATTTGAGAAATGTTATACCCCATTTGCTGGTTGAAGGTGAATTTGTAAACGACAAATGTGTCAAAGAAAATCCCTAAGTATATGCCGTATATGTGGAAATATAGGTATTTTTAGGCTGTTCAGTTGCATATTTGACGTTTGACATTCACGTTCAAGCAGCAAATTTGGTATAATATCGTGTGTGAAACCAGACTCCTCAAAAGTCCCTACGTATTGGCTTAAATTCTTTGAGCTTTTTGTGATTTTTCATCAATTTCTGTGGGTTCTTTGGGGATTTTTGAAGCATTTAGTTGTATTTATAACATTTGACATTTCTCAAAATAAGAAGTATACAGACTTTATATGCTTTATAAGACATTTTGCGTCTTTGTTTACTGCATCCAGGTTGCTATATATTAAACGAAGAGGGGATATCTTGCGTTACATCATATATTGTAATTATAATTCTACTTGGGATACAAAAAAAAACCTTCTTCTATTGTTTTATTGCGTACCCTAAAGGCGTGACCCGTAACGAGTTGTGTCGTATATGATAATGAAAAGAGACGATCTCTAAACTCTTGCAACTCCTGGAAATTTACCATGAAACGAACTATAGTTTCTTCGCGAAAATCTTGGGGAATTTGTTTTAGCGGTTGGCGTTACTGTTCATAATCAAATGTTAGAGATGGGATTCCAGTAGTTTCGCTGTCAAATTTTCTTCTGACAAACGTCAGAAATGTCAACAATTGCTCAATGAGTCATTCGATTATTTTTAACATTTTCAACAAGTGAAATCACCAATTTTCTTATTGTTGATAATTGCAATTGTTGTTTGTGTGTAAAAATTTTCATAAAATTTAATTAAAAATGTTTTCAAGTGGTCCAAATTATACAAAATTAAAAACGAATCTGCGTCTGGCTATTGCCCGTTTAAAGCTGTTAGGTAAAAAGAAAACTGAATTAACGGAAAAATCGCGTCGTGAAATTGCCGATTATCTTACAATTAATAAAGCGGAAAGAGCTCGAATTCGTGTGGAACAAATAATTAGGTAAAATACTTAAAAATGTCCATCGATTGTTCTACTAACACATAATCATTTACAGAGAAGATTATTTAGTTGAAGCAATGGAAATTGTTGAAATGTACTGTGATCTGTTGTTGGCACGTTTCGGTTTAATCACAAATATGAAAGAATTAGATGATGGTCTGGCCGAGGCGGTAGCTAGCCTGATTTGGGTAGCACCAAGACTGCAATCCGATTGTCAAGTATTCTATTAAGATTCAGCAGTTTTACACTGCAAATTCGACTTTTTTACAATACAAATTACTCCCTTACTCTCCTAGCAAACTTTTCGGGGCTCTCTCCAGAAACATAAAAATATTCTGTGAAGCCCTTATATCGTTGTAAAAACGTTGAATTTCCAGTATAAAACTGTACGGTATTCCGCAATTTCAATAACTAAAATATTGCTGTCCCTCTTTTAGGAATTACGCGTTATTGCTGACCTGTTAACAGCCAAATACGGTCAGAATTTCGCGGAAGCATGCCGTGTTGAATCGATCGAATCAATTAGTCCAAAATTAAAACACAAACTATCGATACAGAGTCCACCGAAGATACTGATTGAAAAATATCTCATTGAAATTGCAAAATGTTTTAATATACCATTTGAACCGGATGCACACATTATGGAAACTGAAAAGGGTAATTCAACAATCAAATAACTATTACGTAAAAGAACAGAGTTTTCTCAATATTACAGGTAAAGATGCCCTATTGATCGATCTATCCGATCGTAATAATTTAGGTGGTGGTGGTGGTGCTGGTTTGCCAGCACCGCCCGGCTTCTTCGGTTATCCACAACCGCCACCGTTACCGGCTATGATCGATCCGGCAACACCACCATTTGCCTATCCGGTAAGTCGGGTTATCTCTCTCAAAAAAAAAACAGGAATTATTAAATTTTAATTACAGCCGAAAAATCCGAACTTTGAAGGGCCCTCCGCGCCTCCGCCAGCGTTCTCGTACAACATCCCACCGGATGATAAGAGATCGAACACAGATTATTTGGTAAATATCCATTTTCCGTTGTATAAAAAACTACAAATAAATTGCTTGATTGTGTCCAGTCGGTGTGTGTGAATCAGTTTTTATTTTATTTATTAGTAGTTTCTGATATTTATTTTGCATCTGTGTTCTATTTGTATTTTATCTTTATGCTTTTAGGATAATTTGCCCTCTTATAGCATGGTTTTCCCAGATCCTAACAAACAGGTAATGGTTTTAATTATTCTATTTCTCTATTTTTAATTTAAACAACAACAAAAAAAAAGAAACCCCCGTTAAGTTCGTGTTAATTTCTAGGACAACAAAGCGCCTGATTATAATTTTCAGGTAAATTTTCTCTAAATGACAAGCAAATTAAACAGCTTTCTATCACTGTTGCGTCTCTCACAAGAATTACAGTAATCACATCTTTACATTTACTAACAATCAGCTTCGCTTTGTTTTTTTTTTTTGTATTCAATTTCCAATTCGAGTAGTTTTTATATTGTTAATTATCCCAATTGTATTGATTAAATTTCTAGGATAACGAGAATGGTAAACAGATACCGAAGAAATTGGACGATTTACCGGATTTACCATCAGTACCATCCAAGAATCCACCATCACCAACTGGTACCGATGATATCGATTTTGATGATCTGACACGACGTTTTAATGAATTAAAAAAGAAGCATTAATTCCTTCTAGAATAATATAAGTCAAGCTTGATTATAAAGATGATTATTTTTTATAGTATTTTAAGAGGTAATTGTAGCAATTTAATCAATTACACTTTGTTAAGCGGATTATACTAAGAATTGTTTATTATTATTAATAAGAATATTACTTCTATTAACGGGCATTTTTTCTTCGCCATTAAAAAAAATAGTACACAGTAAAATCGTACATTTAAACAATCATAAAAGGGCGATCAACAATAAAATGAGATACTTAACATTCTAAAATTAAATAAATCCGCTAGCCGTGTGCACTAACAATTTCCACGTTTGTAAGTTGAAAATTATGTATTTTCATACATGATCATCCCCTTAAAATCATCCCTTAATTCTGCAAAAATCCTGAATGCTCATCTGCGAGTTCCTCATTTCTAGAACCGGGTTTAGGCTGAGCGTATTTTATTTAGCGTGTTCGGCTCAAAACTCACCCCAAGATAGGTCAAACGAATATAGCCGATATTAACCGAAAAGGGTACCGAAGATATCCGATGTCGTTTGAATCTTTGAATTCTTAACAAACTGAAGCTCTTCGGTTTGTTTCGTAACTATTCGGCCGCCTTGGTCCGTGGGGAGTTTTGTAAGCCGAACTGTCAACGGAAATAATAAAGTCTATACGCTGTTTATTTGGGAAATTTCAAATTTTAATCTCAAATTTTGTCAATGCTTCGGCTACGTTTTGCGCCAGCGATTTTGAATCTTTTTTAAGAACTTTTCCGATTATTCGGGTGTATTTTTGGCACTTCAAATTTATCAAATAAACAGTGCATTCAGTATAGATTTTTGTAACGTGTTCCTATTTGCCTAGCGTGCAATAATACCGGTTTTTTTTTGTTGATGGAAATCCAACTTTCTTGCCAGTTTTAGAGATTGTGCAATTGTGGTATAGGCGCCGGCAAGACCACAGTAAAATGCGCCTTAACAGTCCCCTCATGTTCCGCATTAATCACCCGAATTCCATCACTAATAAACTGTTCAGTAACAATTTCCGTTTCAATTGTTTCAATATTCTTATTCAACTCCTCATTGATTTCAATTAAACTACCATCAATCACTGTTTTTGTTGTTTCTTTCACATTACTATTCCGTTGTCGTTTCTTTTTACTATTCCTGTGCGTACTGTAATGCGTTTTTAATGTGCTACTTTGATTGAAAGCTTTACCGCAAATATCGCACACATACGGCCGTTCACCGGTATGGATGCGTTCGTGCTTCACCAGCATAGTGCGTGTGGTGAAGGCCTTCGAACATTTCGTACAACCGTACGGTTTCTCACCGGTATGTGTACGTAAATGTACCGTCAATTGGCCGGTAGTCGACATCCGTTTACCGCAAAGTGTACACAGAACCGGCCGATCGCCCGAATGGGTGCGTTGGTGGCTCTTCAGATCGGTCGACTGTCGGAAACCCATACCGCAAATATGACAGATGTAGGGTCGTTCGTTGGTATGTTTACGCATATGCACTCGTAGAACACCTAGAATTACTCGATTAAAATCAATTTCAATACGTATTGAATCGAGAATACTTTGCGACATGAAACTGCCTTTACAGATCTCGCAGGTGAACGGTTTATAGCCGGTGTGTACGCGTTGGTGGTAGTGTAAAGCGCCGCTTTGACGGAAACCTTTGCCGCACGTCGAACACAGGTACGGTTTTTCGCCGGTGTGATTCTTCATGTGTTCGGCTAATAAACTGCGATATGGGAATTCTTTCGAACAGATACTACACGAGTGTTTCTTCTTCGTGTAGTTTTCGTCGTGGGTTTTCATATGGCGCCGTAGACTCTCCGATGTTAGACAACCTTTCGAACATACCGTACATGGGAACGGCTTCGTATCGCTATGTTTAAACTCGTGTTGTTTCAACAAATATTGATAAGCAAATTGTTTATCGCAAATCTTGCAAATGTACTTTGTATTCTTAGCTTTCATATGTGTACGCAGGTGGGCGTTCAATTGTGGTTTCTTTGTGAACGTCTGCGGACATTCGTCACATTTAAATTCGTTATTCTCATGCGTTTTGACATGTTTAGAATAGTTTATTTTATCAGTGAATGTAGTCGAACATTCATTACAATCGTATGATGTCTCGTCTTCTTTAAAATCTTCTAAATTGTTCGATTTGGCTTCTCGTACGTTTGCCTGATTATTTCTTAATATTGAATCGGACGATATACATAATTGGACTAATTCGAACGAATCTATCAATTTTTGATAGCATTTCGTACAGATAACATCAGGTAAACCATCATTTTCTGTAATCTAAAAGGTGTAAAGTTGTTAAAAAGCATTGTAGGAAGTAGTCGAATTCTAACCTCTAAATTGGTGATTTGTTGTAAGAAATTTGCTAGATTTATCTCATTATTTGTTAGTGTTGATTGAAATAATGAGATTGTGTCGTTTGATTCGTGCGTACAAATTCTACAACATTTTTTAATCATTTTTAAAGAAACTTTACTAAAACAACATAACCTCAGATATAATCAAAACAACGATCACACGAACCGTTCGAGTAATTGCTCGAGTCACTATACGAGCAGGCGCGGGTGTTCAGCAGCTCATTCGAACGCTTGACGACGAGTCAAAAATTATACCATCTGTCCCATGCGAATAAAGACAATATTTAGAAGAGTATGAGTAAAAAATTATTATTTTAGAAATAAGGAAAAAAATGGGGATATTTAGCAATTCTCAACATAATAATAAACACCACCAGAAAACAAATTATTCCACCCAAAGCCGGATTTAGGTCTCATCCTCTCTATTTTAATATTAATACTCCTATTTTATTTACACAGTAACTCATTTTAAAATAGGAGGCATTGTGATCTATTTCCAAAGTCTGCATCCGGCCCTGACTTGCCCTGTAACATGGCATCTTTAAGAGTCGATATGGTTTTGGTTATAGTTTACGGTAGATCCCATTAGTTTCCGTGGGAATCGTATTTGACGTTTTTCGGCAACAATTTAGAAGTTAAAGAGAAGGTCGATTAAGAATCCAATAACTATGTTAATTGTGTGGGGCGCGAGGTTTTTTTTTGGAATATGCATTTAGTTTTTCCAAAAACATGCATATATAGTGGTTTTAAGTGGCTTCCAATTTTTCTTTTTTTGCGTTCACTTTTTAATATAATTAAATAAAATTTACTCAACTAACTAGATCAAACTATTCTACTGTGCACTAGGGTTTTTTTTGAAAAATGTTATCCGTTTTACGGAAAATGGATTTTAAAGCGAAGACTGTCAGATTTTCAACCAATACAATTATTCTTTTCTTATATATCGTTGAGAGAAATGCTTATGCATCCAGCAATACGAGCCCAAATTCTTATATGAGTGGAACAAAGATTCACAAAGTAGATGAAATAGATATAATAGGAGTTGGTCCTTCTACCCTGCCAAGCCCCACCCCCATATTAAATATTACCTCCTCTTTCTCAAAATACTGGAGATATGAATTTTAGATTTAGAAGATCTTGGAAGTTCTACTCTGACAAAGTGCGAAATACCGGCTATCTTTGTTGTGATTAGAAATTTTTGTAACGAATACATAGATCTGTAAATTTGCCGAAACGAACAACAATAAAGTCTAAGAGTTGGCCTCTTACGGTGTTTTATACATATTGTTGAAATTATTATGAACCGGATAAATATACTAAGAAAAATTATGATCGTAATTACTAATAATTTAGTTCATCTGAAACCTTTTATCACTTATATTTATAATTTATTTTATATCAGCTTTGGATAATGCGCTGTAATGAGCTAACAATAAGTACTAAACGAACAAAACAATTAACATTGTGTTTAATATTATTTAAGGCAATCATTATTAGCATAATAAAATCAAGAAATAAAGAATTGAGATTGTTTCGGTCTAAGGTCGTCCCTAATTGAAAACATATGTTGGAAGTTCCCGGCATATTCGGAATACAACAGATATTAAATTTTTCTAGAAATACTTCAAAAATTGACGCTCTGGTCCATTTTACGATTTCGTTCTTTCTTGTATCTGTTTACTGTATCACATCAAAACATGAAATTGTTTCTCGTGGTGGTCTAATTAGGGTACCTGATCACTAATTCAAAATTAATATTTTTGGAAATTTTCAACAGTTGTAAGTAGGGTACTATCGTTCAGATAAAAAATTATTGCTATTTTTTAATATCAAATAATCGTGACTTTTTAATTGTTTTCCTTATTTGTTGGTTAGTTGATTTATTTCTTACTGTGTTGAGGGCAGCCCTTTTTCATGCAGACAGTTTTTGAGGCCACACCCTCCTATTTAGTCTAGTTAACCCACATTACAATTTACGGTTGCCCGGTTGTCTACTCTGAGTGGTTCAGTTTTCTGCTACTAGTTGTACCATGAAGTATGATTTGCGGACAACAAGCCCTCTTAAAAGCGATCACGTTCAATATAATCTATCTTTGTGTTGATCATATAGAAATTGTCGTTGATACCATTCCCAATATTATAAACAAAGACAGCAACAGGTACTCTTGCATATGAAAAAAATTGACTATTTTCCAAATTTTAGGACTGCCTCTATGTCTCTGTTACCGTGATTTTTGCGGTATATCAAATAACAGATTTGCATACAGTTAGAGACTTTTGGTTTATTCAGTTGTGCAGATTTGAAATTTATCAAATAAATGACGAATAAAGTATACAACACGAGTATGACTCGTTTGGGTTTATTTTCCGTAAATGTTGGCAACACTGACAACTCTAGTGACATTTGTAATGATTTATGGACAATTTTGTTTATTTTTATTCGATATTGTTTATTTCCCTTTTTAATTGCATTATTTAACAAAAAAAATGCATACAATTAATCGAGATTAATTGAAAACTCAAGAAAAACCTAAATATCAAAGGTATGTTGATTTTTTTTCACGAACAAATCATATTTAAGCCTAAGCTTGTATTGTTTTTATTATTATCATTATTATTATTATTGTTTGGACGGTATTTACAAATTGTATGATTATTATTATGATTTTTCTTATAATTTAAATTAGTTAAAAATGTGGTCGTTTGTTCTTCGTATATTTTGATTAACTTTCATTTTTCCTTCCTTAAGATGCAGTCACAACTTGAAGCAGCCCTGTTAGGGCACACTTCTAATGTAAATACTACTACTACTACGAATATAGATGATGATGAGAACAATTATCAAGATGAGGATGGAGAAGATGTTGGCGATTTTATCGATGAGGTTCTTAATTATTTTTCTATAATTGCGTTTTTATTTCAATTCGTTTCTCAATTATACAAACATTTGGTTGCTTGAGTTGTACGCTTATGCCTCATTTTTTTTTAAAATTTTTAGTTGGATTCTATTCAAATTCGATTTAAAATATTCTAACATGGCATTGATGCATGATCGTTGTTTAATTTTGATTCTTTTAAGTCTTAATATTAACATAAATGTCGATTTTTGTCTGCAATTTCCAACAATTTTCTTATTGTATTAGTATTTTTGTTTGTCTATAATTAATCGACAGGATGTCGATGGTAATAATGGTCAACGTACAGGTAAACCCACAACAACAAACACATCAATACCAAGAACTGTAACATTACAAATGCTATTAGCTGCTGATATTTTACAGCCTGGCAATGGAACAATGACAATAGAATATTTGGTATGTTTACGATTGATTAAATGAAATCAATTAACATTTTTGTTGTTGTTGTTATTTCTATCTGTTACAGGGTCAAAAGTTTGTTGGTGATTTATTAGAGGATGGTAAGATACGTAGTCAAGAAACTGATATTGTATTTGCATCGCCTAGTGCATGGGCAATAGCGTGTAAACGTTTTATTAATCCCGATAAGAAATCCGGTTGTGGATGGGCATCAGTACGTTATAGGGGCAGGAAATTGGATGCCTACAAGAATATCTGGTATAAGAAACGTAAAGAACAACAGAATCAAGAGAAAGAAGGTAGTTTTACGGAAATTTTTACAAAAAATTCTATCAAATTATCAAAGATTTAGTTGTAGAAACGTATAGTGAAATGGAGAATATTGTACAGAAAAATGTACAACAATCGGTGCCCTATCATAGGATCGTCGTCAAACATAACACGATCGCAAATAGGACTGTAACACAGTAGGTTGTCTATTAGAGCGTTATTCGCAGTCGGGAGGCCGAAAAAACGATTTTCCAACTTTCATTACAAAGCCTTCGCTTAATCTCTAGAAAAGAGCTGTTTCCAAGAAATCTTGCTCGCTAACTGAGACAACATGTTTTCAAGAAAGACGTCTTCAAACTTTCAAAAACATGTACAAATAGTTCGAGGCATCTCTAAAAATGTATAATTTCGAGAATATTTGTCGGGTTACTGACAATTATGTATGTAGGCTGTTTTGTTTTCTCCCATTTCCCATCAAACGTGAAATATCACAAATAACACGATCATACCGGGTGTTTTTTCTATTTATGGTCAGCTGCGGGTCTCCCATTAGCCGTCAACTAAGAGAAATAAAAAAAAAAGAAGGAGGGGGTCCTTATATCGTCAGATGTACACGTTCTTGGGACTTTAATTTCTCTTGACGGCTAATGGGAGATCCGCAGCTGACCACAGATAGAAAAAACACCCGGTATATTAGGAAAATCGATTTTTTGAAAATCCCGACTGTATATTATAATGCCTCAATAAACAAATCTGTGGTTAATAAAACAATCACGGACTTGACCAAACCTCCATTAAACGAATTCCGATTACAGTGATGCCAATACGTTGATAGAATGTGTGCCATTTTCGAATCTAGGCAAAATCCAACCGTTTCTCGTTTCATTATCAACAAATGCTGCATTATTAATGGATTTCCATTGTCATCTAACCAAATCGGAAGTATCCGGATATTTGGCCGGCCATTGGGATGTTAATTCGCACAGTAATCATTTTTAATAGAAAAAATCAAATTCATAATTTAATTGAAAAACTAGATTTACAGATAACTCGCACGTTTCCTTGCCGTTGCACGAAAACAGATCGTGAGAATTCCCAACAAATCGAACAAGAAATTGCTAAGATTATCGAGAAAGAGAAATTAATCTTGGTCGGTTGGTATCATTCACATCCGTATACAGCAGCGGCACCATCACTACGAGATGTTGATGCACAATTAGATTATCAAATTCGAATGAAAGGCACATCAGATACTAATTACACACCATGCATTGGAATAATTATATGTAAACAATTTTCGTTATGATTTTTTTATTTTTTAAATTAAATCAATCAAATTTTAGCACCGTACAATATCGATAGTAGTCCATTAGAATCGAGTATTATCGCCTATTGGGTAATACCACCACCGGAAATGAAACCGAACGAATACGGACGTCCAATGTTGATGTCGTACAGTGTGATACAAGATGCTTTAATTACAACAACAATTAAAGATGAGATGCGTAAATGTGTCGATTATTATCGTAAAGAAATCGATTTTATTAATTTCAGTGAACATTATATTGGTAACACACTATTTATTGATAAATTAAAGAGTTCGTTAACATCGAAATTTCCACGTGATGAGAATGAGACAATCATATGGCGGTATATTCGCGAAATTCTCGGTTTTCAAATTGAAGAAAACGATAATCTATTATCGATACCGGTAGTCAGTAAAACTAGTGCTACGGCTACAATAACAACTGCAACAACAACTACAACAACAACAACAACAACGCTATTACCGAATTTGAATACGAATCTATTATTACCATCGGATATTTCGAATTTATTGTTTAATAGTGGTAAATTTCCAAGTGCTAGTAGTTTATTAGGTCTACCGGATCCGATGGCGCATTCAACATTAGCAGCAAATAATATGTTTCTATCGACGAATCTATTTAAAATGCAAGAATTATTAAAACCATTATCGCAAAGTAGTCCGATAATGAAGAAACCAGAACAGAAATGTACACCCATTAAAATACCGAATGATACAACGAAATTGGCGAAACAAGACTTTACCACCGATCTTTTAAATTTGAAGAATAAACTCGACTTTCTATCACCCGACTTGAATTTATCTTATAGTAATAGTAATAATAATACAAATAATAATAATAGTGGTTGTAGTAGTAAACAAGAGTTCTCAATTCCGGATTTAGCTAAAATTAGTAGTGATTATAGTTTGAATTTAATAAGTAAAAGTATTTTAGATAGTGGCGAGAGACCGGCGAAATTACATAAAAGTGATTGTTCCACATTAGATTTAACAATCAATAAAAACGATGATAATAATGAAACGAATAAAATCAATTCGAATATTAGTTTAACAGATGATAGACCATTGAATTTAGCAAATGATTGCGGTGGCAGTAGTGGACAAGACAAATAATTTTTGTGATATATATATTTTTTTTAAAGTAATTTGTCGCCAATTTTCTGTAGATAATAAGTAATTTATGTATTCAGTACATAATCTATATACGTTTAATTCTATTTATTTGTAAATATTGGATATGTATTCTCTTGTCGATAGATAACGATTGGGTGGAGTTGTACACAGTTTTGTAGACAAAAACCGCTTTCTACACTGTGTAAAGGTCTCTAATTACCGTTTTTTTTAACCCCTTAAGCGGCTATGTCGTATATGTCCGTCATGGTCTGTTGTATTGCGTAGCGCTCATGACGGATATATTCGCATCATGAATTTTGTAGGTTTTCTTAATGGATATGTCGAATATTATCGCGTTATCGTTTTTATTAATAGAGAATATACATAGAAATTGCAAACTGCAACTTGTTTAGTTGCAGTGTTAATTACAGTCTAGAATATACACCTTTAAAGTGAACTTCATTCGTTTTTAGTTCTTCAATGCGTATCTTTATTTTATGCAATTATATTTTTATAAGGTAAAATTCTAGGAAATAATAAAGAACCTTCCAGGAAAAGATAGACTTCTCAAGTGTCTGATTTTGTCGAGATATCGAGAAAAAATTACATATAAAGTAGGCACTTCGCGCTACTGCCAACGAATTTTGTTCGAGTTATCGAAGTTCGACTGTATATTAATTGCAATCCTATTAGTTTTCGTCCCTGTTTTAAACATTTCTTTGTTTTTTTTTTATAAGATCTTATAAAATTAAACTAAAATTAACTTTAGTTTTTTTCATCAAATATAAAAAATATTCATAAGAAATTAATAGAATGGTTATGACGTACAAGAAAAATAATTCAATGGACATGACGAATATATACGCTAGCGACAAAAATGTGTGGCCACTAGGAGAGCCACTGCATACAATATAATGAGCCACTTAAGGGGTTAAAGATTAGTCGTTTCATTCTAAAGCCTGTCGATAGCCGCATTGTCTTCTGAAATTTTGTTCTGAAGGTGGGAAGTGATCCCCAAAAAACTTCTTCTCCACGTACTTAGTCTAGGATTGTATAAAAATATGACTTTTACAAATTTTGCCCTTAAAATTAGTCCTGAAATTCAATAGATTCGAGTCATAAAGAGATGAGGCCGTTAATTCAAGTGCAAATCGTTCGGTACCATTCGAATAAATAAAAACAGGGCAGTAGACCAGTAGTATCCAATATGTTGTCACACACAACAAACTTTTTGTTTTTCTGAAGATTAATAGATCAATTGTCGCTACAATTGGACACCCCTGTTCTAGACAAATTTGAAAGACGATCGTATAAATGTATCTGTGTAAAATTTTCCTCCAACTAGAACCATTCATTGTACAAGTTGGTAAACGCGTATTTTATCCACAAGTAGATTATTTCGCTCACAAGTGGATAAAGTGGTTTTACCCTCATGTTCCAGATCTGAGTATACTTTATTTATTTATTTATTTATTTGTAAAAAGAATTTCTTATTTCCTTTTTGTTTTTTGAATTTCTGTAAAACCGAGAAAAGAATTGTGACAAAAAACCATTCATAATGGAATCGTAAGCTGTTGTCTTGAATTTCTTAGTGGAAAAAATCAAAGGTAATTTTACCAGTGGAGAAAATCAAAAACTACTAAAAAGAATTTTAGCACATCTTTCTGAATTATAAAAAGAATGGTGCTAACAGCTACTTTATATGACAAAGAAAGTTTCTATTTAGAAGAAATTAAAAATTTTTAATTCGCGTAGCAAATAAAATACTTTATCCACTAGTGATTTTTCTATTGCTTTGCAGATATTAGTTGATAATGAACAACACAACAATATTGGTAAACTGTGTAAAAACTGCCGCATCTTTCACTCTAAAAATCTAGCCCGTAGGTGCTGAAAATAGGGCATCAAGCGTCAAGTTGTTCAAAAAATGCAGTTGTTTTTATGGATTAAAATTGAAAACAAAACAAAACAATTACAAATCGTGTGTGTATTCTTTTTACAATATTAATCATTGTTAAGCGAGGTCGTCTATTTTTGTGGTTTCTATGAGAGGATTTTCCCCGTAATCTACACCGCATTTTGTTATACGAGACGAGATTTTTACACATTATATTCATTCATATTTCCGATCGTTATCGATAAGAGAACTGTTTTTCTAAATACCTTTTAATATACACACAGTATTAGATTTGATTTTTAATTGATTTTATGATAAATAATTGTCGAAAATCGAGTACATTCACTATTATAAATGTGTTTGTCGGAGTCTCAACAATAATGATTTCATTAAATGACGTTGCAAGTGATACGTCACAATAATGAATCATTATGTTTTTTTTTAAAAATTAAAAAGAATTGATGAGCCAATGAAGAGTCATGTTTTTATTGAAACAAGAGTCTTATTAAGCGTAATTATTTCTTCATAAATTGATTGAAGAAACTGCAGACTTTACTATTTCTGTTTATTTTTTTGGTAAACACTTTTATTATTACTTTTTAAGATAATTTGCCAGTATTTTAATTTATTTCGATAAATGTATCAATTTGAATAAAATTTGATATTTCTATACAAACTATCTTTAAATACAAGTTACTTGTACAAGTTCTTGAGAGCTACAAGTACGGTCCCAATTCTGCGATTTATATCTTGATCGAGTAACCGCTTCATTCCGGTTACTCGATTACGAAAACAAAAAAACTGACAAAAACAATCAGGTCGTATAGATAACAGATAACGTGATTTACCGATTTGGCAAGAACTTGTACAAGTTGTTCGCGAAATTTCCAGACCCATCATTGATCGGCGCCACATAGACTACAAGAATGTTGATGACGTTGTGATTGCAATATTCATGAGACTTTTTTTAACAGTAAACACACGTAAATCGCCGAAAATTTGCAAAAATACGTATTTGACTGTCGTCATCAATACAGACATCAAGTGGTCTGGTAATTCCTACGAGATACAGGTAAAAACAATCGACAGGTAATTCACGGATTCTAATTAACTTGTTGTTCAGCAAACTGCTAATGTTGCATTTATCCCAATTACCATTATCGACAGGACCGGCCTTGTATACAAAAGGGCTCTGGTGCTAGTGATATGTTGGGGGCCCTAATAGACTTTTTATAAAAAGAAACCCTTTGTAGCCGGCCCTGCTTATTGAGTTCCATAAATAAAGATAACAAATAGAAATGATGCAATCCATGATCTAATAAAGTAGCATTTTGGTTAAAAAAAACCGATGAAAACCACCAAGGAAATCCGGTGCCTAATGTAATGCAATTTGAACTGCAGAAGTCCAGGTTCGCCTCTTTAAATAACTTGCATCCTTGAAATTCAATAGTGTTTTTGCGGAAGGCACCCATAAATCAATCAAGACGTACTAATACAGTCCTGAAAGTTGATTGTAACAGCTTACTGTCCTTGTCAAACCCTATGTGATAGACAAAGATAACAAATGATAATACAGCCAAATGCCGACCTCTGAGAGGATCTTTGTATAAACAATATAATAAAAGACACACGTAAATCCATAAAAGGATATAGAAGCGACATACGTTGTTATTTATAAAGTTTAGAAATATGTAAATCCTAACGATTACGGCCCTGGAGACGAAGATAGCAAATCAAAAATTCGGACATAACAGCCTCAAATGATTGGTCGTACAAGCTAATAAACGACATACGTCATTAGTTATAAACTGGAAATTACATAAACGTGCAATTTGAAGACCACAAATTTATAAATTGCAATTACGGCCCTGTTTTATTACAACAATAACAATAATTACATATCTCTCTCGTTTTCTATATAATAGACAAAGACAACAAATAGGAATATGGCACAATGCCATCATATGATTGGATGTCGATATTTACGATCTAATAATAGACAAACGTGTATCTCTTGTATGTATATAGAACAGACATACGTTCGGTCTTTCCCATTTTACTGATTTTACAAACCTAGAAAAACAATTCGTACAAAAACAGCAGGTAATTTTGTGTGTGTGTGTTTTTTTTATTGTTAAAGTCTTCTACAACATTGTATTCTAT
This sequence comes from Epicauta chinensis, assembly GCA_021725515.1. Lineage (NCBI taxonomy): Eukaryota > Metazoa > Arthropoda > Insecta > Coleoptera > Meloidae > Epicauta > Epicauta chinensis. The sequence goes on from JAEDXX010000041.1 coordinate 790,883, forward strand.
AGAGAAAAACCAAGGGCGTATATTTATAAATTTTATTGATAATTAATAGACAAAAGACGAACGCATTCTAGAATTCATGTCAATCTGTGTAATATACCAAACAAATTATTGATAATTACCAATAATTATCAACAAATATCACTTTTTTTTGATAGAATATAAATAAATAAATAAAATTATTAAATAATCACAAAAAAATTGTAACAATTGCTTGTTTCTCCAACAATTGATAAGTAGGCACTTGGAAATCGTTTAGCAATTGTTTAAATAGCGACGTCAGAATTGAGGTTATTTGGTGACGTCACACATAGAATTCCAATTAATTAATTTAATTAACAAGTTGAAATAAATAGGAAGAATTCAGGCAAATAGTAACATTTATCAGCAAGTCTCGTATTACGCAACAGATAAGATTTTGCTATTATAATATTTATAACAAAAAAAAAACATTAAAATTGTAGTTATTTCAACATTTTTTTCGCCGCATAATAATACCCATGGAATTATTGACCTTGCCATAATCGAAATTTTGATCTAGTCCCAGTGTGGATAAAAACAGATAAAGTTATAAATAAATAACGAAAAAAGGGATTAAACGAAAAAATTCGATTGAAATGTATAACAATTTGTAATTGATTACACAATACGATAATAGTAGTAGTAGTGGCGATGGTGGTGGTTGATGTTGGGAGCGTTGGGAGAAATACGTTTAAATTGAGGTGGACTTATTGAAATCCGTCCATTTGTTGAGCAGCAGTTCTCAAGTTCTCATCATTATTATTATTATTATTATCATTATTATTTTTAAGGAGTTGGGGCGTCATCAATCACATTTATGTGCAGTGAATTGTGTGCAGTTTCTACTATTAAAACGGTTAAAGAAAAACCATCAAGTTTCATGGTAAAATCGATTTTACGAAAATAACCTCACTTGTTCGTTGTTTTTTTTTGCCTATTTTCGATTGTTTTGTTTTAGACCGAATCACTTGATTTTCAACCGGTTCTCCCCTGATAATATCCAAAAATTTTGCAATTTTGGGAGAATTATAAATAGTGTTGAAGATAATAGTAATTGTTGCTATTTACATGGCCTATCTTCTAGTGGAGTCCTTGAGGAGTGTACACGTGTACCTCTTGAAATTTCCACGATTTCGTGATATAAATTGTATGAAAATTACTGTTTGAAATTGTCGATCTTATCATACATTTATTTATTTTTTTATTAACAACAGTTTATCGCCAGTTTTCAACAATTTTTCTATTTAAATAAGTATCGTTTTTATGATTTAGCGGTTTTAGTTTTACTATATTTAGCGTGTAATTCTCAAGGTCCCTACTATCACCATCTCTACTACCATTAAATTTATCACAAATTCTGCATATTTATTTATAAAATATTTGTTCGTTTCGATTACTAATTGTTGTCTCTTCCAAATTCCAGATTAGTGTTATGGTAAATTAATTGAAAATTATGGATACAACGAAGGAGAATCTGAAACCGAATCCCCGTGAAAATGCCAACCCATTGTCTTTACTATTTTTCACGTAAGTATCGATTTTTGTGTGTGTATGTGTGTGTGCAAGGAAATACCGTGTGAGTCACCGACAATATAAAGTTGGACTGGGAACTTTCCTCAGATTGAAAAATTGTTACAATTATAATTGATATGAAGACGAAACCTTGGCTCGTATATATCTATCCATTAAAGTTAATACCGGTTATTATCGGTTTTGTATAATTAGAAAAATTCGTTTATTTATTTATTTATTTATGTAAGTTAAACGTTTATTGTTAAATAGGCGTTTATTTCTGTTTTTAAAAAATAATGAATAATTACGCGACATTGTCACAATTACTTATCTCTCTATTTACGTAAACTATATTTAATCCGTTTATGTACATACTTATAGTAATGTTGACGAAATTTCATAAAAAGCCTATCAGTCTCGCACAGATAATTCTATTTATATTAAAAGGCATTAAAATTCAATTAAAAAAGAAACAGTTTTGTCCGAATTTATAGACGTTTCTTATGAGAAATATTTGTTTAGATTGATGCCAATAAAGAACGATCACTTAACTTGTTAAATAATTAACCGAACAATTGCTTAAATGATAAAGCGACACAACAATTTAATCTTATTTAAATGTGTACAGTTGCTCCGAAAAATATTACCCCATCGAGGGCAGACACCCGCATCTACCTATACAGAGGTGGATTGGTTACAAATTTCGGTTTTTCGGGGACCTGTATTTTATCAAAAAGCCACCAGAATTGTCCTAGAATCCGTCTCTGGCAATTGGAGAATTATTGATTTTTAAAAATTTGCCGATTTTATCGAAACGTTCTTCTATTTGTGCTTGTTTTTCTTTTTATCGACCGCTATTGATTAGATAAATCGATTATCGTTAAATAGACAAAACGTTTTGTTTGTTCTAAATGTTTGAAGAATTCGAAAATGTTGACAGAAAGAATTGCTCTAAAAATCATTGGACGGTCAGCATATAGCTTGACAATTGATTTAAGAGATTAAAGTCAACTCTAACATACTGTTACGATTACAAATATTACTTTGACTTGAATCTCTGAAGTCAATTCTACTACTATATACAAAAAAGCACAAGTAAGTGGGGATTTTTACATTTATTCACTTTTAGATACTTTCGAACATTTATTTATAACATGATCGTAACCATTTCGTATCTTTGCTCTGATTAATAAGTCTCAAGTGCGAAATCTTCCATGATTAGCGATAACAGACGCAGTAAGATACGAATCAGCGAGACAAATAAATCGAATTTTATCATAGCACGCCAATTACCGTGTTATTTGAGGATTATTATTGATGCTCACATCGACGGGTATTTCCCGATTGTACGCCGTTAAAACCAAACTTCTTCGAATGGGCGCAAAACGAGTACGAACCGGGAATTTGATGAAATTTCTATTGATTTCTCAACACAATCGGAATTTTAGCTCAGTTTGAAACAGAAAAAAAATAACGGTTGAAAAACCAGTGGGAAATCTGCAAAGGAAACAGTTCGAAAAGCAAAAAAAGTGGATTCTTTTTGGGAAGATCTAACAAAAATATTGTATTTTCCACGATTAATTTGTAGAAATAAACCGAATTGGTGGGTTTATTTCATCGTCTAATAAATCATAAATAACCAGTTACCGTGTTATGTGAGGATTGTTATTGCTCACAGCATCGGGTCTTTCCCGATTGTAGTCCGTCTTCGAATCGACGGAAAACGAATATAGAAACCGGGAATTTGATGATCTTATTGATTTCTCAACAGAATTTTAGGTCAGTTCTAGAGTAAATAATAACGGTTGGAAAAACAGTGTGGGAAAATTTCAAAGGAAACAGTCCTGAAAATAGAGTATAATTATGTAATTTTTATAAACAAACGAAAAAATTGTTGTTTTTTTTTGTTAGTGGAGCTCTAACAAAAACATTGCGTTCTGCACGAACTAATTGTTTGAAAAGCGTAAAGTCGTTATATTCATCAGTTCGTTGACATTGTATTACAAAATTCTATAAAGTGGAAAAAAAATACATAATTTCAATTATAACGACAAACACGTGGATTTCCACGTAAAAACTGATAATTTTTATTTCTATTATTACTGTCAATGATATATGCAAAGCCGTATCGGTGCAAAAAAATAAACAAGGTTGTTTCGAAATTGTTTACTAATAGCGTTTTATTAACGAAAGGAAATTAAAAACTAGGCCATTTGTAGTTTAGATATTGACATTGACATTGAGTGAATCATCTTAATTGATAGAGAAAAAAAAACGCCGTTAGATATAAACCAAAACAATGCTAGTGTAAATATTATAGCTCGTTGCACAAGAGTTCTAATTTCTTTTGAAAGGTTTTACTCAATCATTGTCCGCATCAATCTTTCATCGTTCACGGCCATGTCGAATGTTATTATTTGTCGAAAATATTTGATAATCAAATATTTTGGCAACATTAATTAATTCGATGTTAATTGTTGTTTTTATTTACAACTGACTCATTCCAGTAAAATGTTGGGGATTCTCTTTTCAATGCAATGTAACCCGATTATCAGTAGTACTATCTTACGCGTAAATGCTATTATAAAATTGCTGATTTATTGAAGAAAATAAAATAATTAGTATGTGTAATGGATAAATAATAATAAAATAGGCCATCGTCTGGTTACGTATGTTGGCAGCAAGGTCGTCAACAAAATTTACAAATCATTTTTTTTTGTTGTACTTTTATTTTAAATAAATAATTAAAAGTTCTGTGAATGGACGTCATCGATTTTATCAAAAAATATATATAAAATTGTAAATTTTATTATTTTACGAAATCCAGGGGAAAACCGTTGCACACGCAACAACTACATTAATGGGAAGGTGGTAAAACGTGATTGTAATCTTTCTCGTTCACGAGAACTTGTTAAAAATCGCTAAATAAGACGAATTATGCAAAAAATTTTATTATTTACAAAAAAATTAACAATGAGATCAAATAAATAAATAGTAAACACCGCATTTGTAAAATCAATAAACAAATAAATAAACAAACTCATATTGAAATTGTTGGGACAAACTCACAACTGTCCTAGAAAGAGTCGAAGTATTTCCGAGTAGGGAAGGTAGTAGCTGGTAAAGGGACGAGGGGCTTTTATTATTTGTCTGACGTACAGCGCCCTTAAAAAGCTTCCAAGGGTAGATTTGAAAAATTCCAGGTGATAGACAGAATTCAATTGTCAATTTTTGTCCTTTCAAATAAAGGCAATTATCTCTAAAATTTTAACCGACAGGATTCTCCAAAAACCGAACCTCTTTTACGATTTACAATGTGACATAGAATTTGAAACTTTTTCATTTTCAAATTATAAGATTTTCCAAACTGAATCAAATCGTTCGTTTTTAGCACCAACTCCAAAGAGTTCTAAGTAATTCCAGAGTTAAGACTGTTCTATCGTTCTTTCTTTCAATTAATAATAGTAGAGTTCAGTATAGGATGTACTAGAAAGTGTCGCCCCTAAAATTATGTCGTTTCAGGCTTGCCTTGTCGGTCCTCGAAAAAAGCCGGTAATGCTGATAAAGAGAAGACTGATATTTACTATTTTTTGATTATATTATTGTTGGGTATATTGACAGGGTTTGTGTGACCCTTGGAGACAATTTTTTACGGTTTTCTAAGTGATAGAGCCCCCCCAGTATACGAGTTAGAAACGGGTATACGGTTCTAAACGGGGCTGAAAACAGGTGGAAGTTTACATTATTGCAAAATTACCTACCTGAATATTGCCAAACCGATAAAGACTTCGAATAATACAGGCTTTAAAAGATCGTTATGGTAGGGATAAAATTTTTGTACTGTTAAGCTTACAGTAGAACAGAAGGAGCAAAAAGTAAAGCAATTTTCTCGTTTTTAATTCTCAATTATACGCATTCGGGAAAGCGAAGGAAAACAGTTCTTCAATAACTTTTTTTGGATAGGTGCTTTAATCTATTATTGTAAAAAAATTTATGTTAATTGTGGTAATGTTTTGGCTTTGCTTTGATATTTTTCATTTCTTAAAATCGTGGTTTTTGATTAGGGGTGTGCGAATAGCGTTCGAATCGACTAGTACTATTTGATTCGAAATTTCGAATAGTTCGAAATATTCGAATAATTCGTGAATTTTTCGAATAATTCGAGATATTCGAATAACTCGTAGATTTTTCGAATAATTCGAAATATTCGAATTATTCAAATTTATAATTCGTTAACTTATCGAATAATTCGAAAATTTTCGAATTATTCGCACACCCCTATTTTTGATGTTGCTATAGTCGATTTTTTGGAGCTCTGTAAAAAAGGCGAGCGGAGATTCACAAAGTGTTTCTTAGGAGGGCCAATTTTCAACGTCGCTAGAAATTGTTCGAAGGAATATGAAAAATATTAATTATAAACAAAATCGCGGCTTTTCAAAGAACATCAAATTTCGTTTTTCGATGCAAATTAAATTGCTTATAAAATGAAAATTATTAATCGATTCGGTGCTGTGAAAAATCTTGTTAAAAGTTCAAAAAACATCTCCTGTAACTTAGACAATATTTGTCGAATTCAAATGAAAATTTTGGAAGCGAGAATAATCAATCTGCTATTTATGTGAAAAAATCAATTACGGAGCAGGAAAAAGTGATAAATAGCTACAGTTCTGGAACTAATCCAGCTGCGAAACCCGACCTTTAAAGGCCCCAATTATTGATTTTTTAAACCATTGAATAAACTAATTTTTCAGGGCGAACTTTAACCACCATTTCACCCTTAAATTTGAGACCAACCACGAAAAAAAAACATGTCCTTTAGAAGCGTCTCCTATCCATCAAAGATTATTAGAATCAGGAATTTTCATCTAATATCAGATTGATTGATTAATTTGCAAAACAATGCAATTTGGATCAATTTTCAGTATTTCCTATTGAATTTTCCATATAAATTACCGAAAATTCTTTCTGGTTTTATTCTGTTCCAAATTTGACCAAAAAATCGATGACTCACCATGCCTACGTGCAGTTTAACCAACAACATCTGCTGCATATTAGGCTCCAAGTGCAAAACTTGATTGTCAGCAAATTTTTATTTAAATAGAACTCGATTCTTATTGTTTTTTTTTCGTTCTTTTTTCAGGTATACGTTTCGAATGTTTGCCAAAGGTTTCCGAAAAACCTTAGATGTCGTAGATCTCTATAGACCAATAAAAAGTGATAGAAGTACCTCGTTAGGTGATCGTCTCGAAAGGTATTATTACAATTGATTTAAGTTTATCCAATTATAATTGAATTAATTGATAATTTTAGAACATGGCTCAAACATATGGAAAGTATAAAAGTAACGAAGAAAAAACCGAGCCTATTGAAAGTATTAGTAAAGACATTTTGGCCAGAGTACTTATATTTAGGTGCTGTATTATTTGTACAAGAGATTTTAATACGTGTAGCCCAACCGTTGATGTTAGGTAAATTATTGGAATATTTTCGGCCTGATAGTACAACTGATAAGACTGATGCACTATGGTATGCTGGTGCTGTTGTTATATTAAATGCATTAACTGTATTACTTAACAATCAATATATTATGGGTTGTTTCCATTATGGTATGAAACTTAGAGCGGCCTGTTGTGCACTTGTTTATAGAAAAGTATAATTAACCTGTCTTTTTTTTTGAATTTTGATAAAATCATATTTTGTATTTTTTTTTTACAGTCATTACGCTTAAGTAAAGCTGCCTTAGCCGATACTGCATCTGGTAAAATTGTCAATTTAGTATCGAATGATGTGAGCCGTTTCGATCTTGTCTCGATTTTAATCCATTATATGTGGGTCGCTCCATTATCAGCTGTTATTATAACATACTTTCTGTACGCTGAAGCCGGTTGGCCGGGTGTTATCGGAATTTTACCAATGGTATTCGTTGTGCCAATACAGAGTACGTTTTTATTATCAACAATTATAAAATTTGTTTGTATTATTATTGAATTTTGTAGGTTTTACTGGTAAATTATCGGCAATTTACCGTAAACAAATGGCATCAAGAACCGATGAACGTGTACGTCTTATGGATGAACTTATTAGTGGTATACAAGTGATAAAGATGTACGCCTGGGAGATACCGTTTACAAAAATCATACATTTCGCACGTAAAGCTGAATTAAAGATAACAATTAAAGCGGCTTATGTACGTGGCCTTTATATGACATTTAATTTATTTACAACAAGAGCAGCCCTATTTTGTGTATTACTTACAATGGCCTTAACTGGTGAACCAATCACTGCATCAAAAGTGTTCGTCTTTATGTCATTCTTTAATAATTTAGCCCAATCAATGTCTAGTATGTTTGTACGTGGTGTATCTGAATGTGCTGAATGTTTAGTTGCAATTAATCGTCTACAAGGTTTTATGGTGAATGAGGAATTCATTGAATTACAACATAAATCGAAAGGTGATAAGATGCCAGTTTCATTAGAAAATGTCTCAGCTAAATGGGATATTAATAGTAAAGAGGACAATTTAATTAATATAAATGTATCGGTACCACCTAGACAATTATTGGGCATAATTGGACCAGTTGGTAGTGGTAAAAGTTCATTATTACAAACTGTATTAGGCGAATTAGTTGTATCGAATGGTACAATTAGTGTTAATGGTACTGTATCGTATGCATCACAAGAACCATGGATATTTGCGGCTACTGTCCGTCAAAATATCTTATTTGGACAAGAATATAATAAGAAACGTTACAATGAAGTTGTACATGCTTGTGCCTTAGAACAGGATTTCAAACAATTCACTGAAGGTGATTTAACGGTGGTTGGTGATCGTGGTGCATCACTAAGTGGTGGACAGAAGGCACGTATCAATTTGGCACGTGCCGTTTACCGTGACGCTGATATTTATCTATTAGATGATCCATTATCGGCTGTAGATGTGCACGTTTCTAAACATCTCTACGAGAAGTGTATTAACGGTTATTTATCGAATAAAACGAGGATTTTGGTTACGCATCAGGTGTACTATTTGAAGAATGCACCGCAAGTCCTCATCTTACGTAACGTAATATTTACAATTATTTTAATAATAATCGATTTTATTTTTATATATAAATTTGTTTGTTTAGGGCACAATTGAAGATATCGGTACTTACACCACATTAGTCAATGGTAATTCACAATACGCCAAATTATTGGGCGCCGAACCTGTCGATAAGGAGAGTGAAGAGAAGAAATTGGAGGAGCAACGTCGCCGATCGATACAAAAGAAAATGTCTGTAGCCAGTTCGATTAGTGAAGATGAAAGTGATTTAGAAACACCATTAAAAGAACCAACAACCAAACAAACGAATCTACAAGAAGAATTAGTTTATGGTCGTGTCACCGGTTCATTATTCTTAAAATATCTATCGAGTGGTAGTCATTTTATTTTCGTTTGGTTTGTGTTGTTTTTATATGTATTGGCACAAACGGCAGCTAGTGGTGTTGATTATTTCGTTAGTTTCTTTACAAATGTTGAAGAACAACGTGCCGCTGCCAATCAATCAACAATTGTAAATGGTGATGATGAAATCAATAATTGGCCAACAGATCTATGTTTGTATGTTTATGGTGGTTTAGTTGCTGCACTATTTATAATAACATTATCACGTTCATTGATCTTCTACAATTTAACATTATTATGTTCGAAGAAATTACATGATGGTCTTTTCAATAAAGTCATCTATGCTACAATGAGATTCTTTGATACGAATCCAAGTGGACGTATATTGAATCGTTTTTCGAAAGATATGGGTGTTGTTGATGAGATTCTACCAAAAGCTATACTCGATGCTGGACAAAGTATTCTAACATTAATTGGATCGTTGATTTTAGTTGGTATTGTCAGTCCATATTTCTTGATATTGGTTGGATTTGTTTCTTGTATGTTCTTGGTGATTCGTATGATTTTCTTGAGAACATCGATTGCTTTAAAGAAACTCGAAGGAATGAGTAAGTTATTTATATCTAATATTAGAATTATAATGATAATTAATTGAAATGGTTTTCTTTATTTTTTTTTTAGTGCGTAGTCCTGTTTTTACACATTTAAATGCAACTCTACAAGGTTTAACAACAATTCGAGCTTTCCAAGCACAAACAATTCTACGGAATGATTTCGATAAACATCAGGACTACCATAGTAGCGCTTGGTTCATGTATATTGCCGCTAGTGCTGCATTCGCTTTCTATTTAGATTTTCTCGTCTTCTTCATGATCGCCATTGTAACATTCAGTTTCTTAACGTTTGGAGAAAGTAAGTAGTAGAAGTTAACAGATTTTTTTGTTTGCTAATCAAATTCACCCTATTTTATAAGCATACAACCCTAACACGTTGACGGCCACGGATTCTCGTCTAAAAGCCAATTTATTCACATATTGAAAAAAAAATCATTAATCTCGAAAAAAAAAAACTAACTTCTCTTGTAGCCTACCTAGTTTTTTTGAAGTGAAACTTCTTTAGGCGCGCATGAGTAATAATTTTTTTTTCAAAGCGTGATGAAATTGTAGGATGCCGTGAGGGGAAACGCTTCTACTCTGTCAGTTCCGCCAACTGTGTAAAATAAACACTAGCGTCTAAAATTGGTGTCATTGATCGACGTACATTTTATATTCATAAAGTTAACAATATTAATTCTATTAATTAAACCATAAATGTTTGAACAAATTATTGTTTAATTGTAAAACGTCAAAGAAAGTGATGTTAGACTCTCTGTCATTTTAAAATGATACTGCTAAATTATCAAAACTTATTTCCAAAAGCGGCCAGCGATGCGGTCGAGTACACTGGGGTACCCGCTTGTCAAAACACCTGCCTATATTCCAACATATTGAGACTTTAATGCCCGATTTAATCTCCTTAGGGGTTGAATTTTCAAAAAACCTTTCTTAGTGAGCGTCTACATCATAAAAGGAATATATGTGCCAAATTTAAAGTTGATCGGACTGATAGTTTCGGAGATATCATGATGAGTCAGTCAGTGAATCAGTGAGTGGGAAATGGCTTATATAGAATAAATGGCGTTAAATTATATATGAATATTGTCAGTCCCGGTGCTAAGGACTTTGCTGCCCGCATGCAATTTATTTCTAAGCGGCCCCTTTACACGTCCCCCCTTTATTTAGAAATTTTACGTATAATCATTGATTAAACGTAAGATCAATAATAAATATTTGCTATTAGACTATGTCAAAAACAAGTACCCCACAAATATTGTTGAGGATGTCGAAAAAATGGCCTGTGAAAATATCAGTTCTTAATTTTAATATTAACGGGTGCCTCATCGCGATTTTCCATTTTCCATTTAATTAACATAGGAAAAATGTTTCTTCAAGATTTGGAATTTTGTAACTCTTTAACTGTTTATCAGACTGATAAGACCAATGCACACACACTCTTGTAGGAAATTCAACGCACTACAAAAAATGTTTCTTATAATTTTTTGCGAAATTTACTCTTTCAAAAGTTATTGAAGATTAAATTGGAATTCACCAGAATTTTTGAGATATTTTCACTTTTTTGGTGAATTTATCAAACTAATCGCCAAATTTTGCCCTAAATTATTTGTTTCAAAGTCCTTTTGGAATTCTGAGAATATCTTCAGTCCATATAATTGGTTTTATAACAAATTGTTTTCAAATAATTCGTGACAATAAAGATGCAAAAATGACGAAGACTATAAATAGCTTTTGCCATCCATCGAATATGGCCTCACATCTCCTAGAATTTTGAAGGCAATTCTTTATAATCGTTTCTCTGATAATATTTCTGCAAGATATTGATTTTAGAAGAAAATTTAGACATTTATACCCATCAAAATAATTTTAACATTTGTAGTCGTATCCTCAGTACGCTTCAAATTTGAAAAATTAAAAGACCTGCGTCAAATGATTCCTAACCTTATGAATTCTATTAACGTAGGTACTCTTAAGTTATAAAAAGGGTAATCCATTAAATTCGAGACCAAAAATTTTAGTCAGATTGTATTTTGATTAAATAAATAGTTTAAAAAATATTTTCAAGCAACAATTTATAATTATGACTTTAATTAAAATTTAGATATTATTAATGCAGAAAAAAAATCCTAGATCAGAAATATAATAATATTTGATAATAAAGATTAATATTTTTAAAATGTTTATATCAAGAAAAGCCTCTAGATCAAGATTTTTTCGACAAAACTACCAATCAAATAGATTGAAGGTACTCTCAGAATTTCAAAAAGACTGAAACAAATAATTTAGGGTAAAAATTGGCGATTAGTTTGATAAACTCACCAAAAAAGTAAAATTTCCTTAAAAATTCTGGTGAATTCCACTTTAAGCTTCAATAACTTTTTAAACAGTAAATTTATCAAAAAATTATAAGAGATATTTTTTGTAATGCGTTGAATTTCCTACAAGAGTGTGTGTGCATTGGTCTTATCAGTCTGATAAACAGTTAAAGAGTTACAAGATTCAAAATTTTGGAGAAACATTTTTCCCATGTTAATTAAATGGAAAATGGAAAAGTAAAATTAAGAGCTGATATTTTCACAGGATAATTTTTTCGACATCCTGTACCATATTTGGAGGGTACTTTTTGGGGAAAAAAAATAGTTGATTTTTTTGATGCAGTCTATTGCTTGTACTGCAAACTTATGTAATGACATAAAATTAACTTCAAAAATTCTGTTATTCTACTGACTAAGTCCCCGAAGCGGCGCCTGAATATTGTTTTGAGATAAGTGAAATGCAGAAAAAATCGAGCCTTCAGGCAACGACAGAGAAAAAAACCGCGCACTTTCATTTTTTTTCAACTTCAGGTCCAACCCCTTTCCTATAAAAATTAATCCAAAAAGTTTATATTGATTCTTCAATGTTAAGATCGTTTTATTTTAACATAATAATAGCCAGAATCCTTTTGAAGTGCTGCCTATTTACAAGTATAGTTGCGCAAATTCTGCAACGATTTTATAGCGAACTGATTTTTTATAATCTACAGAATTATTGTTGCCATTTAAACCAAGAATTTATTTATGGACCTAGATCAGAGGCTCTTTATTTGCGCTGCATGGAGCCCTCAAAAGATTTTAGGGATTTTTAAGGGACATTTTCAAATTCTGTTCGGTCAAGTTACAAAAAGGTTCTTACGAGAAAAAAGTTTAAGAATTTCTGATCTAGAGCAAAGACCGATAGTCACACACAATGTCCGTAAAAGAATTTATGTGGGAAGTAAAAATTGTCGTAAATTTAATTTTGTTAAAATTGTAGCAAAATTATAAAGTAATTCGACCATGAAATCATCACAAAATTTGCCCGACTATAAACGCAACAGTCAATGTGTTATAACTTAATGGAATTGTCCATAAAGATAATGCTAACTGGGCGAATTTGAAACGCAAAACCCATTGAAATTTATTTGGAAATCTCTAATTGTTAATGTTTGTTTTTGTAGAACTCGGCTTGCAAGCCGGCCAAATCGGTTTGGCCATCTCACAATGTACCGCTCTAACCGGTCTGATCCAATGGGGTATGCGTCAATCGGCCGACGTATCAACAAGAGAAAGACGTTGAAAAACCAAAAACACCACCGATCGAATGGCCCGATCAAGGTAAAATCGTCTTTAAAAAGATGGGTCTACGTTACGACGAAGATGCCCCATTGGTTATACAAGATTTGAATGTTGAAATCGAACCGACTGAAAAGGTCGGTATTGTTGAACGTACCGGTGCTGGTAAATCATCATTAATTGCCGCTCTATTCCGTTTGGCGAATTTAGAAGGTGAAATCGAAATCGATAATATTAGTACAAAAGAGATACAATTGAAATTATTACGGAAGAAAGTGTCGATTATACCACAAGATCCCGTCCTATTCTCTGGTACATTACGTTATAATTTAGATCCGTTCGATGAATATCCGGATGATGTATTGTATCGTGCATTGGAGGATGTTGAATTGAGAGATCCAGCAAAAATATATGATCGTTTAGAGAATCATGTGTTGGATCGTGGTGCTAATTATAGTGTTGGACAACGGCAATTGATTTGTTTAGCACGTGCAATTGTACGTAATAATAAAATATTGATGTTAGATGAGGCAACAGCTAATGTGGATCCACAAACCGATGCTTTAATTCAAAAAACGATACGTACGAAATTTGCTGATTGTACGGTATTAACTGTGGCGCATCGTTTGAATACGATCATGGATTCAGATAAAGTGATGGTGATGGATAAGGGACGTTTAGTTGAATACGGTGTTCCGCATTTGCTCCTGCAGAATCCCGATGGTCGTTTCACTGGTATGGTGGCCGAACAAGGACCGGCTGTTGAAGAACTATTGAAAAAAGTCGCCAAGGATCATTACGAAAGCAAAATTAAAACTGTTTAATTTATATAAATACATATATAGGTTCACGAAGAAATAGAACGTTTTAAATAAAATAATATAAGTAAATATATTTTTACATAATTTTTTTTATCGCCGTTTAATCGTTAATATATCTCTGTACTAGCCACTTCTGTTGTATTATTGTTATATTTCTTATCTAACTTTTTTCTTATCTTGTTACTTCTACCACCTACAAATTAATAATAACTCATTTTATATTTATGAAGAATTCTGCATATAATTTTTAAACTGTTATTTAGCTGTATTCTTAAATAAATGTTGAAATTGCGTGTATAATAAACAATTATTAGTTTTAATTGTAGCGCTTATCGTTTGTATCCCAGAAATGCATATAAACCCCACCTTGGTAAATTAATACCGCTTTAACGACAATTCTCCAACTCCATAGTAGACGATTAGCGAGTGCTACACGTTTGGAAAAGATATAGGAATTCAAGATTTGTTGAGTTGGACGAGTGCATAGTTCTTAGTCTGTTGCAGAAACTCTAGCAACTCGATCGGCATGAATTCTGGATTCGCAATAAAACGCGATAATCCCCGGCAAAGGGCTAATATCGTTTCGAAACTATTTTTCGGGTGAGTCAATTAATGGTTTTACGTTAAACATAATAAAGAATTAAAGTAAATAAGTGGCTTAAGCATTAAACGAATTCTTTAGCTCCAGTGAAATTTCGATGGAGCTAAAGAATTCGTTTGTATTGAAATTTTATTAGATTCTTATCATTTCTATCGGAAATTTTCCAAAATCTGATATTTCAGTCTTAAAAATGATCGTAATTTAAGCAATTTGCAGATTTCTGCATAAATTAGACTTTACCAAGAATATTCATGAGATATTTTAAAGATACTTTATATTATTTGACTTGACCTGACCTGGATGTAGAATCATTCATGTAGCTGTTAAATTTTCAGACTTAATAATCGACTAAATAATTGGCCTGAAAAGTATAGTTATTTTTCTGTTTTTATTTTTTTATTTTATCGCATTAGAAAAACTGTTGTTGATAAATGATCTATAATTATTATAATTATGGTCGCGTATTTCCAAATTGATATTTAAGCGATAGATAATAAAAAAAAACGTCCTTGTTTACTGTTTTCAGGTTAATGCGTTACACAAATTCTTTTCTTGTCCTGTCTCGTATGCATTTGTTAAGGAAGCAGGCAGTACCTACACACAAGTGGTCCGCAGCAACGTAGGATTTAAACACAATACCGCCTTAGGACTGGTGTCATATGGCGCCCTTTGCTCAATTGTTTTATGAAACTCAATATTCTTTTTTAACTTTAGGTGTCCGTACAATTTCACGGGATTAAACCTAAATCCAACAGTGACCCTAAAGAGAAGTATATTAATTTTTCCATTTGATGGGACCGTATTCGCTCTTTGTCTCACTCATTCAGTTTTCTATTTTATTATACTCGACTATTTCTGTGGTATATCATTCGATCCTATCATGATCACACTCAGTTTTTGTTTCCTATTTCTATGGAATATTTTTATATCGATCTTTGCTTTTTTAAATTCATATGGTACTGAGAGTTTACACGTACTTTTGGCTACTGATTTTGTCCCTCTTTAAGCAATAGAGTTCGATCTTTGTTGCACTTGCCTGGAACTATCGACGAGTTCTTGCAATCTGTGGACTATCTTGCAATCTTTGTCGTACTTATATAAATCTGTATTTTCGATTGTTCATCGTCTCTGTCTAGAAGCTAGAATTTGGTGATATTTCAGTTGTCTTCTTATAAAAAGATACTGCGTTTTCTGTCAATTCACCGACAAAACAGATAGTTGCAGCACAACAACTCTGTTTTAATCCATAATTAGCTACACAGGCAGTTTGACGCATTAAAATTAACCGTGAACCATTTATTATCATTCTTAATTGGCAATTGTTAGGTATGTTTATTTCCAGTTGGATGGTAAAACTGTGCTATAAAGGCACCAAAAAAGGTCTGGAAGTGAGCGATCTGTATCGAACTGTAACATGCGATCAATCCGAACAATTAACGAATCAATTGGAAAAGAACTGGGAGAACGAATTAGCTGAAAGTAAATTACGATCGAAATCACCGAGTCTATTACGAGCAATTATTAAGACTTTTATATGGAAATACATGCTTTTTGGTTTCTTGACGTTCGTTCAAACGGTCGTTCTTAGGTAATACTTGAAGTTTCTCACTGCCCAGATAATCCATAAAAAAATAATTCTACAGTTCAACTCAACCAGTAGTCTTGGCATTCTTTATCGCCCTGTTTGATAATTTCGCCGGCAACGAGACGGAAAAAGACAAATACATCATTGGCGGGATTCTGCTGATACAATCGGTATTGATGATATTTCTAAGGCATCATATCGAATTCGGGCAATCTCTAATTGGGATGCGGTTACGTATTGCCCTATCATCGTTGATCTATCGAAAGATGTTAAGATTGAATAGGAAATCGTTGGGTCAGACGGCTACAGGGCAAGTTATCAATTTATTATCGAATGATGTACAACGATTCGATGTGGCCGCAACAGTATTACATTACCTGTGGATCATGCCAATACAAGTGGTTGTATTAACGTATTTCATGTGGCAACAAGTCGGTATTTCGGCGTTGGCCGGTGTTGTGTCGATGGTGATTTTCACAATTCCCGTACAAGGTTTGTGGCTACAAAGGCTGAGAGCTATTCTTGTGGACGAACAGTCCAGTGTCTCTGGAACTGCTCAAGCTTTTCATTATTGCATTTTGCTAAGCTTCTCGGTGACTGGACACGGGAGCCTCGGGAAAAGCCGTTTTTGCAGTTTTGCAAATTTACGGATGTTTCCTTTATTTTCGATAGTCAAATGAGAAATCGTGGCGAAAACGGCTTTACCAGACTCAACAAGAACTAAGCAAGAGCTATATTTTACCGTGCATTTTGGGCAGTCAATAATTTTGTTTCTCGTCGACGGTGCAAAAATATCCGATATTCTACTGTTTGGTTATTATTTTTAAATAGTTTTCATTTCCTTCAGAAAATCAGTGCAAAAAGGCGTGTGAGAAAAGAGTAGGCACTCGGATGAGAGATTAAAATTACAGCTACTTAATTAATGCGGCTTGAATTTATTACTTCGCGACCTCTATAAATACATTTGCAAAATGGTATGATCTCCAATGTGGCGCCGTATATAGCACCATAAGACCTCTAAAAATCAAACTAACACATAAATTAGCGATTTCAGGATCTAAAATTCTAAAAAATCCTTCTATATACATGATATCGACCCCCAAAATACACGGTTACTTTGACGTTTTTATTACACGGTATGTGGCGCAATTGCAGGATATCTGGGTAAATTGACATCGAAATTGCGTCTACAAGTGGCCGAACGGACCGATAATCGTATTAAAATGATGAGCGAAGTAATTGCCGGTATACAAGTGATCAAAATGTATGCGTGGGAGAAACCATTTGAGAAAATCATCGAATTTGCACGTCGAAAAGAAATCGACAAGTTAACGAAAGCTTTGTATTTAAGTGGTGTTTTCCTAAGTTGTAAGCAACTTATTGAACGGCCCACATTATGTTTTACTGTAATCTGTTATTCATTACTTGGTAATTTCATCAAACCGGAACAAGTATTTTCATTAGCACGATTCATAAATTTATTACAATTAGCAACGGCTTTTTACTATCCATTAGCAGTAACATTTGGGGCGGAATCTTTAGTATCGATTAAACGTTTAAAAGATTTTTTGATGATGGAAGAGAAACCGGGATCGTCAATAAAGAAACAACAACAAATGGGGATTAGTTTGAAGAATGTAACGGCCTGCTGGACACCACCATTTGAGACATTAAAACAATTGAATTTGGAAATACCAGAAGGCAAATTATGTGCAATTATCGGACCGGTTGGTGCTGGTAAATCATCACTTCTACAATTACTCATAGGTGAACTGTTACCGAATGATGGGACGATTTCAATTGGCGGCCAGTTGTCGTATGCATCCCAAGAACCGTGGCTGTTTGCCGCAACAGTCCGTAATAATATCCTATTTGGTTTGGATTACGATAGAAATCATTATAGTACAATTGTGAAGGTGTGTGCTTTACGTAAGGATTTCGAACAGTTTCCGCAAGGCGACCGGACAATGGTCGGCGAACGGGGTGTTAGTTTGAGTGGTGGACAACGGGCACGAATCAATCTAGCCAGAGCCGTATATCGTGATGCTGATATTTATCTGTTAGATGATCCATTATCAGCGGTTGATACACATGTCGGCCGACAGTTATTCGATGAATGTATTGTGAAATTTCTTAATGGAAAAACGAGAATTCTGGTGACACATCAATTGCAATATCTACAAAAAGCCGATTATATCGTTGTTATTAATGAGGTAAAATCTATCAAATTTCTGTAATTGTTTTGTATAAATTTATGTGAAATAGGGCCGAATTGAAGCGCAAGGTACTTACGAAGAGATCTCTTCAAGCGATTTGGATTTCTCGAAATTGTTAGCAACACATAATGAAACGGAAGCCGAAGAATCACCAGAAAAGTCTGCACTAATAAGAAAAGCATCATTTGTATCGACATTAGTATGTTATAAAATTATTAATATTGTTGCGATTGTTATTCGATTTTATTTTAAAGAGTGATTCATCGGAGAGTGACAGTTTTGATGATGGCGAAGATAATGAAGAGGAAATGGCATCGAAGGATGCAACACCATTCAAAGACTATGTACGTGCATCTGGAAATTGTTGTGCAATTTTCGGTTTATTTTTTGTTTTATTGTTATGTCAATTGGCTTATAGTGGAGCGGATTTTTGGGTTACATTATGGTAAGTTTTGTTTGTTGGCCAATTAAGTTTTATTCTGTTTAGCAATAAGGCGCATCCACCATACGTTTAACTTTTAAATCAAAGTTGAATTTGAGCGGACTTTGATGAGCCTGAAACAGCATCTAAAATTCGGTCTTCACTCGTCCGGGTCTGAGAGATTTAGCCTACAAAATACATAAAAACACGGGACTATTCCGTAAGAACGGCAGCAAGGAAAGGATTGGAGCGTTTATTAAATATAATTTGAGCAAAGACGATGTTTTTGCGTTTTTTATAATTTTCAGTCCAGAGAATCTTAAAAAAAATCATTCTCTGTTTGTTCACAATTTGAATTGTATTGTGATTTTTCTTTAACAATTAGTTTCGTTTTAGCACCTTGGGTTGAGAAAGTTAATCGAATAATTTCTGGTTCTGACTTGAATTGTTTTTGCTTTAATTCAAATATCAGCTAATCAAACAACTACGAGGAATCTTAGTTTACTAGAGCGTTTTAATAAAAGATTAATTCTGTTTACGATGCATAGTTTCACGAATAATTTAATAAAGTTTTTAAAATCGATGTTGGCACTTCGATGTTTAGAAAGCAACTATTCTTGGAAAGGGTGTTGAATAATTTTATATGCATACGTTTTCTCAAGTCACTCTGCTTTACTAATATCTTCATGGTTTTACTATCACTAGTGAAGAGAAGTGACACTTTAGGGTGCGCACATGTCGAAGATATCTCACTGCGATACCTCGATGCCTCGATGCCTCGCCGCTTACATCGATACCTCGATGCCAGACCAAAACCATGTTTTCAAATGGGAGTGTGCATAGCGAAGATGTTTTCTGTGCTACATCGCGGTCTACATAGAGGTTTAAAGTATGGAGGGTAGAGGTAAGGAGCACAATCTCTTATGGCCGTTTGGTTCAAAAAATGGCCCCAAAATAGCATTAAATAAGGAGGCGTTGGTGTAGCGGAGGGTATGGTATGAACTTGGCCGCAATTGGTGGCAATATATAAAGTGAAGTTTGCTTACCTCCACCCCCCATATTAAAAACGGTCCTCTGGAACACCAGCGCCATCCTAATTTGCTGCAATTTGAGGGTCACTTTTGTAACACAGAGATTGTGCTCCTTACCTCTACCCTCCATATTTCAGATGAAGAAAAATTACAAAAAAAAAACAAAAATGAATTTAAATTGCTTTTACTTATGGCATGAATGCATCACGGGCGTTATTTGCCTCATAACGCCCTTGATACATTAATTACTATAATAAATAATTAATTTATAAATAAACGTGGGAATTGATATTTTTGAAAATTAACAATATTGCCGAATCGGACGGTACATTATTATTAATTAATTACAGTCGAACTTCGTTAACTGGAATTTTCGATGTGTCGAACACAGTCACCTACTTTTTCAAAAATTAAATTAAATTAACAAGAATAAAATTCAATCAGAAATGTTTAACTAATAATATAAAAAGAAACGCCTATCGACACCGTTCGCAGCCCATGATTTTAAATTCATAAAAAAAGATATAACACAAAAGAATGTGTTTTTTTTTACAGAGAAAACGAATTTTCCCGGATATGAGACCTAACTAGATGATTTTTTTGCCCCCATAAACCACTATATTCCAACTTTGATCGAAATCGTTAGAGCCGTTTTCGAGAACATGATTATAATTATTTATCGTAGTCATTAATGTACCAAGAGCGTTATGAGGCAAATAACGCCCGTGATGCATTCATGCCATAAGTAAAAGAAGCAATTTAAATTTATTTTTGTTTTTTTTTCATTTTTCTTCATCTGACAAATTGAGATTATGATCACATTTTTAATAACTGTCCGTCGTCCAGTAAACAATTATTATTTGCTTATTAATGCGATCGTTTTGATATCTATTAATGGTTCAATAATATACTTATACCTACGTATGATATAAATTTAATTAATAATTTAAGTAATAGGTATTATGATGTTGATTTTAAAATCAAATGTCAAATGTGATTTGACCAATCACAGTCAAGCCCACATGGATACATGGATGTCGACCACCAAGCCTCGCTTTAAACCTCTATGTAAACCTCCAATGTAGCGCAGAAAACATCTTCACTATGCACACTCCCATTTGAAAACATGGTTTTGGAATGGTATCGAGGAATCGAGGTATCGCAGTGAGATATCTTCGACATGCACGCACCCTTAGTGTCACTTCTCTTCACTAGTGATTTTTACTTTCACTGGAGGATACTAAAAATAATGTTCAACAACTTTATTTGGAGTAGAATATCTTGCCTGGCGTGCTGCTATCGTCTTTAGTATTATATAAAAATTTTAAATTTGAGTTATGTGAAAATCGTTAATTAAGACTATAGAAAGTGCATGAAACGCCTATTTAGCTTGCTTTCATTGTATGCTGAAAATCACAACAATTTTCAATTAACAAAAGCAACAACTCTGCATTTCAGGACGCAACAAGAAGCGCTACGCGAGGAACACATCATACAACACCAAACGCCACAATTCGAATCCAATTATACCGAAGCCTATTGGTATGATGAATTGATCGATGAGATCACAGTGAACGGTCAAGCGTATCATTTATTGAAAACGAGTGTCTCAATTTATATTTATGTTGGTATCATTGTGGCCGCTATCGTTTTCACATTGATTCGATCGGTTGTCTATTTCAAAATGGCAATGAATGCATCGAAGAATCTACACAATGAAATGTTCAAATCGCTATTAGCCGCACCGATGCGCTTCTTCGATACGAATCCCAGTGGACGTGTCTTGAATCGTTTCTCGAAAGATATGGGCGCCATCGATGAAATGCTACCAAGATTCATGTTTGACGCGATACAAGTCCGTTATTTGATCACCATTATAATTGTATCAATAAATTCTGGTAAATTGTAGGTCCTTTTAGCGATGTTTGGGATTTTGGTGCTGGTCGTATTAGCGAATTATTATATGATTATTGCGATCATAGTACTGGGTTTCTTATTCTTAAAAGTCAGAAGTTGGTATATTGTGATTGCAAAACATGTTACACATTTGGAGGGAATTAGTTAGTTGACTCCAAATTTCTTTGGATAATTTAGTAATTTTGATGAATTACAGCGAAATCGCCGGTATTCTCTCACGTGAACTCCTCACTTTATGGCATAACCACAATCAGAGCTTCACAAGCTGAGGAGATGTTGATAAAACAATTTGACCAACACCAGGACGCGCACACGTCCGCCTGGTTATTGACCGTGTCTACGACTATCTGTTTTTGTCTTTGGTTAGAGCTGATCACAGTTGTGTTCGTCGCGATCGTCATCTTCAGCTTTATAATCATCAGTTTATGTGAGGTTTTGGGATTTTTAAAAATTTTTAAATAATGATTAATTGCAATT
Source organism: Epicauta chinensis (assembly GCA_021725515.1). NCBI lineage: Eukaryota > Metazoa > Arthropoda > Insecta > Coleoptera > Meloidae > Epicauta > Epicauta chinensis. Next base: position 813,073 of record JAEDXX010000041.1, read on the forward strand.
GTAGATAGCGACGTTAGTCCTAGTTTTGTGGGTTTAGCAACCTCGCAATCGCTGATTCTAACAGGAATGGTACAGTACGGCATGCGGCAAGCCTGCGAGGTTGTTAATCAATTGACAAGCGTCGAACGTGTGATGCAATACACGAAACTCGACCACGAAGGGAAATTTCCAAAATCTCCAAAAGACGATCAATTAGATAAAAAGTGGCCGAATCAAGGGAGAGTAATTTTCCAAAATTTATCGTTAAAATATAGCGAATCAGATGAGCCAGTCTTGAATTCGCTGAATATCGAAATAACATCTGGCAGTAAAGTGAGTATAATTTGTGTGTGTTTAAACACGAATTACAATGAATTTGCAGGTGGGAATTGTTGGACGGACTGGCGCAGGTAAATCATCCCTGATTTCAGCACTATTTCGCTTAGCACCGATTGATGGTGCTATTTATATCGACGATGTGGATACGAAGTGTGTTTCCTTGGATTGTTTGAGGCGGAAGATATCGATAATTCCACAAGAACCGGTCTTGTTCTCAGCAACTTTACGTTACAATCTCGATCCGTTCGATGAATTCGACGATCCAACATTATGGAATGCTTTAGATGAGGTTGAACTGAAGGATTCGGTCGTTAGTTTGAACGACATAGTGATGGAAGGTGGTAGTAATTTCAGTGTAGGGCAAAGGCAATTGGTTTGTTTGGCACGGGCGATTTTACGTAATAATAAGATTTTGATACTGGATGAAGCTACAGCAAACGTTGATCCACGGTAGACAGTTTTTAATTTTCTAATTTATTTCTAATAATCGATTGGAATATTGTAGAACTGATGCTTTGATTCAGCAAACAATTCGTCGAAAATTCAAACAATGCACCGTTCTGACGATAGCGCATCGTTTAAATACGATTATGGATTCGGATAAAGTGCTTGTGATGGATGCTGGACGTGTGATCGAATACGATCATCCGCATCTTTTATTACAGAATACAAGTGGGCATTTTTATAAAATGGTATTAGAAACTGGGCCAAAGATGGCCGAACAGTTGAAGCAAATCTCAGCGAGTGTTTATCTCGGTACGATTCAAGAAACTTAAAATGTGTTTTTTCTTTGCATAATAAATATTTGTCAGTCTATTAAAATATAAGCCTAAAGCTGTAGTTTCGTTTTTTTTTCATCTTTTACAATTTGGGCTCATCCAAAGATACAAAGTTGAAAATAGGGATATATGGGAGAGTAGGCCGAATAAAGTGGATTCCCCCGAATTTTTCCTGCACAGACATTTTAGTTATCAATGTGAAAATTTTTGTGCATATTGTGGTAACTTTTTGCGTTGTTTTGATTATTTTTTATTCGTAAAAATACTGATTTTGTATGCCGCTGCGGTCGATTTCCTGGACTTCTGTTAAAAAAGCGCCTTGCAATAAGCCCGATATCTATACAGTTTCGGGTCAGGCATACTTTATATTTTATGGTAGCCACTTTTTTCTCTGAATAATGCAATAACCGCTCGCAATCTTTTATAAAATAAAGGACGAAGAAAGACTTTTGAAGTGCAATATTTTAATAACGATCTTTTTCGTTAGAGTATTTATTCGGTGCATCCACCATTTTATAACAATTCTCCGTATCCTTTGCGTTAGCGACTTGTTTGACAGCTAAATCAGATGTTTTAATTCTTTGTAAATTTGTAGAAAAAGCGTTTTCGTGAAGCACGTACCTGTCCAAATCTATTATAAATGTTTTATTTTGAATATTGAATAAAAATATTTTTCGTTATCAACGATTTCCCGTTTCATCGACAAGTTTGGTTTTTCTAGCAATTACAAAAAAAGATTTTTTATTGTGATCTAAGATTTGTTGATTTATAAATCAAACTTGCTCATTTCTACAACACCACTTTGCACCAAAATTTGTCTAAAAATCCGGAAAAAAGACAAAATTCCTTTATTGTGAAGATGGTCGTTTCACTGTTATGGTGGCCGAACAGGGACCGGCTGTTGAAGAGCTATTGAGAAGAGTCGCCAAGGATCATAACGAAAGCAAAACAAAAACTGTTTAATTTATATAAATACTATAGTATTTATTTATTCGCTATAGCGAACCCAGCAAACGCTGTCTTGCTCGAACTTTCGCTTGTCTGGTATTAGCGAGTCCAGCAATTATTAATAGTTTTATTTAGACGCTTATCTTTTATAGCCCAGAAAATGCGCAGAAATACCACCTTTGACTTCCACCTTGGTAAATTAATACCGCTTTAACGACAATTTTCCAACTCCATAGTAGACGATTAGCGAGCGCTACACGTTTGGAAAATATATAAGAATCCAATATTTGATAAGTTGGACGAGTGCTTTGTTGTAGAAACTCTATCAACTCGATCGGCATGAATTCTAGATTCGCAATAAAACGCGATAATCCCCGGCAAAAGGCTAATATCGTTTCGAAACTATTTTTCGGGTGAGTCAATTAATGGTTTTACCTTAAACATATATAATAAAGAATTAACATAAATAAATGGCTTAAGCATTAAACGAATTCTTTAGCTCCAGTGAAATTTGAACGGAGCTAAAGAATTCGTTTGTATTTAATTTTTATCAGATTCTGATCATTTCTATCGAAAATCTCCCAGTCTGATATTTTAGTCTTAAAAATTATCGTAATTTAAGCAATTTGCAGATTTCTGCATAAATTAGACTTTACCAAGAATATTCATGAGATATTTTAAAGTTACTTTATATTATTTGCCTTGACCTGACCTAGATGTAGAATTATTCATGTAGCTCGTCAATTTTGAGACTTAATAATGGACTGAATAATTGGCCTGAAAAGTATAGTTATCTTTCTGTTTTGTTTCATTTTATGGCATTAAAAAAACTATTATTGATAAATTATCGCGTTTATACAAAGTAACATTTAAACGATAGATAATTAAAAAAAACTCGAACGTCCTTGTTTACTGTTTTGATGTGGTTCAGTTGCACAAAGCTGTAAGTTGTTTTTCTCAATACTAACAGTTGAAAGTAGACTTTACTTTACTAATATCTTAATGGTAAAGTGTCACTTTTCTTCACTAGTGAAGAAAAATGTCTTTTCTTCACTAGTGGGGAAAAGTGTCTTTTCTTTTAGTTTCTATTAAAAATGATGATTAACAAGTTTTTTTGTGGGACAAATCGACGCAATTTTTTTTCTCGATATCACACATTTTTAGCAATTCAAAAATTCACAGATTAAATTTTGGGATATAAGAAAAAAAAACAAACAAAAAACTGAGAGTTAAAATACCTCTATCTTCAATTAAATTATATTGTTGTGTACTCGCGGCAACGCTGTCACCAGGGCTCCTTTTTCAAGAAGAAGGACCGTAACTCGAATTATTGAATGATGAAAACAATAACACTTATTTCTTGTTTATTTTTATTTCCAATTATTCACAATTATGATTATGATTATTATTATTATTATTATTGTTATTGTTATTAATATTATTATTAAGGTATTTGAACTGTGCAATGACAGTTGATCGACTGATTAACAATTGATTGTTAATGACTGATTTCTGACGATAGATTTCTGATGAATAATTCACATTTGCAGTTGATCTGCTTTTATAACCTACGGTGGACGCGCCTGGTATCTTCCAGAAGGGTTGAGTGTTTTTGTTTATCTTAATTCGATATTTGCAATGTTTATTTATTTTAATTATTTTTAATGCAGTTTTTTCCTAATTGATTTTCGAATTATTTCTATTATTTCTCGAATGTCTCGTTCTAATGATTACTGGAATACAACAATATATTAATTATTCCCAGTGATTCAATTTAAATTAATTTCGGTTAATTTGAATTTAAATTTCGATAAAAAATAATTGCGTCTACCACAGATCGTCTACTTTAATGAAACACAACTGATCTCCTCGAACACCAAATTGCAAATGACTCTGGTCTCAACTTTTGCGACGCAAATCGGCCTCGAAGATCTTTCCATGAAGAACCAGAATTTCTGTATATATAGATATAAAAAATATGTATAGGTCCAGAAATAGATGTAAGGTCAAACGTTTAGTAAACAATGTTATTTTGTTAAACAATAATACTATATATATATATATTAGGGTGGTCGTTAAAAATTAAATTTTTTCAGCCGCCTCAAAAAAACCTTCCTTTTGATGAAAGAATACGGGGGAATTTTTTTCTTTTTTTTTGGACAACAAGAACACGTGCCGCTCGGCCTTTGAAGATTATTTCTTCATGAAATTACAGTTTTTTCAAAATATCTCCTAAAGTAGACGGATTTGAGAAAAAATCATTGAAGCAATTTCATAGGAAATAAAATCCTCCACAAAAAAGGTCTCATTTAATTTTTTCAGAAACTTTATATTTATGGAGATATTTTCAATAATCGACTTAATAACTCCATAAAATCAAAATTTTCAGACCTATAAACATATTTTTTTCGGAAATAAAAACGATTAACTTAATAATTGTAAATGTGACTTAAGTTACCAAATGGTTTTTATTTAAGAAAAAAATACTTTTATATGTCTGAAAATTTTGATTTTATGAAGTTATTGAGTTCATTATTGAAAATATCTTCATAAATATGAACTTTATGAAAAAATCAAAAGAGACCTTTTTTGTAGAGAATTTTATTTCTATGAAATTGCTTTCAATAATTTTTTCTCAAATCCGTCTACTTTAAGAGATATATTGAAAAAACTGTAATTTCATGAAGAAATAATCTTCAAAGGCCGAGCGGCACGTGTTCTTGTTGTCCAAAAAAAAAGAAAAAAATTCCCTAAAACATAGATGATAATAAACTGTGCAACCTTGTTCAAGAAGTATTGTTGTATCTTTAAAAATGATGGAGTTATGGCTTGGGGCGTTTTTTATAATCCACCCTGTATATATATATTAGACTGTATCAGAAAAATCGACTATTTTTTTTTTCGAAAGGCACCCTGCAAATATTGTTCAGGATGTCGAAACAATGGGCCTGTGAAAATATCAGCTCTTAATTTTAATATTTACAGGTGCCTCATCGCGATTTTCTATTTCCCATTTGATTAACATGGGAAAAAGATTCTCTTGCACTTTGGAATTTTATAGCTCACATTCGAAACAATATTTCGATATGACTAAAATACAGTCTTATACAAAATTTACCGCTCTACAAAAAAGGTCTCTTAGAATTTTTTGATATACTTAGTCCTTCAAAATTTATTCAGGGTTAATGGTAAATTTTTACATTTTTCGAATTTTTTGACGCAACCATCAACTTTATGGAAAATTTTATAGAACATTTTTGTAGAGCATTTTATTTTCTATAACTTATCTTTATAAAAGTTTTTGATATTTTTTACAGATCGAAAGTTATTTGACTCACAGTATTGAATGCGAAAATATTACTAGAAATTTCTAGAATAAAAAAAATCAGTTCATTGCAAATAACTTACGACCTGTAAGAAATATCGAAAACTTTTAAAAAGATAAGTTATAGAGAATAAAATGCCCTACAAAAATGTTCTATAAAATTTGCCCAAAAAGTCGATGGTTGCGTCAAAAAATTGGAAAAATGTAAAAATTTACCATTAACCTTGAATAAATTTTGAAGGACTAAATATATCGAAAAATTCTAAGAGACCTTTTTTGTAGAGCGGTAAATTTTGTATAAGACTGTATTTTAGTCATTTCGAAATATTGTTTCGAATGTGAGCTATAAAATTCCAAAGCGCAAGAGAATCTTTTTCCCATGTTAATCAAATGGGAAATAGAAAATCGCGATGAGGCACCTGTAGATATTAAAATTAAGAGCTTATATTTTCACAGGCCCATTGCTTCGACATCCTGAACAATATTTGCAGGGTGCCTTTCGAAAAAAAAAATAGTCGATTTTTCTGATACAGTCTAATATATATATATATATATTAGACTGTATCAGAAAAATCGACTATTTTTTTTTTCGAAAGGCACCCTGCAAATATTGTTCAGGATGTCGAAGCAATGGGCCTGTGAAAATATAAGCTCTTAATTTTAATATCTACAGGTGCCTCATCGCGATTTTCTATTTCCCATTTGATTAACATGGGAAAAAGATTCTCTTGCGCTTTGGAATTTTATAGCTCACATTCGAAACAATATTTCGAAATGACTAAAATACAGTCTTATACAAAATTTACCGCTCTACAAAAAAGGTCTCTTAGAATTTTTTGATATATTTAGTCCTTCAAAATTTATTCAAGGTTAATGGTAAATTTTTACATTTTTCCAATTTTTTGACGCAACCATCGACTTCTTGGGCAAATTTTATAGAACATTTTTGTAGGGCATTTTATTCTCTATAACTTATCTTTTTAAAAGTTTTCGATATTTCTTACAGGTCGTAAGTTATTTGCAATGAACTGATTTTTTTTATTCTAGAAATTTCTAGTAATATTTTCGCATTCAATACTGTGAGTCAAATAACTTTCGATCTGTAAAAAATATCAAAAACTTTTATGAAGATAAGTTATAGAGAATAAAATGCTCTACAAAAATGTTCTATAAAATTTTCCATAAAGTTGATGGTTACGTCAAAAAATTCGAAAAATGTAAAAATTTACCATTAACCCTGAATAAATTTTGAAGGACTAAATATATCAAAAAATTCTAAGAGACCTTTTTTGTAGAGCGGTAAATTTTGTATAACATTTCGAAATATTGTTTCGAATGTGAGCTATAAAATTCCAAAGTGCAAGAGAATCTTTTTCCCATGTTAATCAAATGGGAAATAGAAAATCGCGATGAGGCACCTGTAAATATTAAAATTAAGAGCTGATATTTTCACAGGCCCATTGTTTCGACATCCTGAACAATATTTGCAGGGTGCCTTTCGAAAAAAAAATAGTCGATTTTTCTGATACAGTCTAATATACAGGGTGGATTATAAAAAACGCCCCAAGCCATAACTCCATCATTTTTAAAGATACAACAATACTTCTTGAACAAGGTTGCACAGTTTATTATCATCTATGTTTTGGGGAATTTTTTTCTTTTTTTTTGGACAACAAGAACACGTGCCGCTCGGCCTTTGAAGATTATTTCTTCATGAAATTACAGTTTTTTCAATATATCTCTTAAAGTAGACGGATTTGAGAAAAAATTATTGAAAGCAATTTCATAGAAATAAAATTCTCTACAAAAAAGGTCTCTTTTGATTTTTTCATAAAGTTCATATTTATGGAGATATTTTCAATAATGAACTCAATAACTTCATAAAATCAAAATTTTCAGACATATAAAAGTATTTTTTCTTAAATAAAAACCATTTGGTAACTTAAGTCACATTTACAACTATTAATTTAATCGTTTTTATTTCCGAAAAAAATATGTTTATACGTCTGAAAATTTTGATTTTATGGAGTTATTAAGTCGATTATTGAAAATATCTCCATAAATATAAAGTTTCTGAAAAAATTAAATGAGACCTTTTTTGTGGAGGATTTTATTTCCTATGAAATTGCTTCAATGATTTTTTCTCAAATCCGTCTACTTTAGGAGATATTTTGAAAAAACTGTAATTTCATGAAGAAATAATCTTCAAAGGCCGAGCGGCACGTGTTCTTGTTGTCCAAAAAAAAAGAAAAAAATTCCCCCGTATTTTTTCATCAAAAGGAAGGTTTTTTTGAGGCGGCTGAAAAAATTTAATTTTTAACGACCACCCTAATATATATGTATAGTATTATTGTTTAACAAAATAACATTGTTTATTAAAAATCTGACCTTACATCTATTTCTGGACCTACACATATTTTTTATATCTATATATACAGAAATTCTGGTTCTTCATGGAAAGATCTTCGAGGCCGATTTGCGTCGCAAAAGTTGAGACCAGAGTCATTTGCAATTTGGTGTTCGAGGAGATCAGTTGTGTTTCATTAAAGTAGACCATCTGTGGTGGACGCAATTATTTTTAATCGAAATTTAAATTCAAATTAACCGAAATTAATTTAAATTGAATCACTGGGAATAATTAATATATTGTTGTATTCCAGTAATCATTAGAACGAGACATTCGAGAAATAATAGAAATAATTCGAAAATCAATTAGGAAAAAACTGCATTAAAAATAATTAAAATAAATAAACATTGCAAATATCGAATTAAGATAAACAAAAACACTCAACCCTTCTGGAAGATACCAGGCGCGTCCACCGTAGGTTATAAAAGCAGATCAACTGCAAATGTGAATTATTCATCAGAAATCTATCGTCAGAAATCAGTCATTAACAATCAATTGTTAATCAGTCGATCAACTGTCATTGCACAGTTCAAATACCTTAATAATAATAATAATATTAATAACAATAACAATAATAATAATAATCATAATCATAATCATAATTGTGAATAATTGGAAATAAAAATAAACAAGAAATAAGTGTTATTGTTTTCATCATTCAATAATTCGAGTTACGGTCCTTCTTCTTGAAAAAGGAGCCCTGGTGACAGCGTTGCCGCGAGTACACAACAATATAATTTAATTGAAGATAGAGGTATTTTAACTCTCAGTTTTTTGTTTGTTTTTTTTTCTTATATCCCAAAATTTAATCTGTGAATTTTTGAATTGCTAAAAATGTGTGATATCGAGAAAAAAAATTGCGTCGATTTGTCCCACAAAAAAACTTGTTGAACATCATTTTTAATAGAAACTAAAAGAAAAGACACTTTTCCCCACTAGTGAAGAAAAGACATTTTTCTTCACTAGTGAAGAAAAGTGACACTTTACCATTAAGATATTAGTAAAGTAAAGTCTACTTTCAACTGTTAGTATTGAGAAAAACAACTTACAGCTTTGTGCAACTGAACCACATCAAAACAGTAAACAAGGACGTTCGAGTTTTTTTTAATTATCTATCGTTTAAATATTACTTTCTATAAACGCGATAATTTATCAATAATAGTTTTTTTAATGCCATAAAATGAAACAAAACAGAAAGATAACTATACTTTTCAGGCCAATTATTCAGTCCATTATTAAGTCTCAAAATTGACGAGCTACATGAATAATTCTACATCTAGGTCAGGTCAAGGCAGATAATATAAAGTAACTTTAAAATATCTCATGAATATTCTTGGTAAAGTCTAATTTATGCAGAAATCTGCAAATTGCTTAAATGACGATAATTTTTAAGACTAAAATATCAGACTGGGAGATTTTCGATAGAAATGATCAGAATCTGATAAAAATTAAATACAAACGAATTCTTTAGCTCCGTTCAAATTTCACTGGAGCTAAAGAATTCGTTTAATGCTTAAGCCATTTATTTATGTTAATTCTTTATTATATATGTTTAAGGTAAAACCATTAATTGACTCACCCGAAAAATAGTTTCGAAACGATATTAGCCTTTTGCCGGGGATTATCGCGTTTTATTGCGAATCTAGAATTCATGCCGATCGAGTTGATAGAGTTTCTACAACAAAGCACTCGTCCAACTTATCAAATATTGGATTCTTATATATTTTCCAAACGTGTAGCACTCGCTAATCGTCTACTATGGAGTTGGAAAATTGTCGTTAAAGCGGTATTAATTTACCAAGGTGGAAGTCAAAGGTGGTATTTCTGCGCATTTTCTGGGCTATAAAAGATAAGCGTCTAAATAAAACTATTAATAATTGCTGGACTCGCTAATACCAGACAAGCGAAAGTTCGAGCAAGACAGCGTTTGCTGGGTTCGCTATAGCGAATAAATAAATACTATAGTATTTATATAAATTAAACAGTTTTAGTTTTGCTTTCGTTATGATCCTTGGCGACTCTTCTCAATAGCTCTTCAACAGCCGGTCCCTGTTCGGCCACCATAACAGTGAAACGACCATCTTCACAATAAAGGAATTTTGTCTTTTTTCCGGATTTTTAGACAAATTTTGGTGCAAAGTGGTGTTGTAGAAATGAGCAAGTTTGATTTATAAATCAACAAATCTTAGATCACAATAAAAAATCTTTTTTTGTAATTGCTAGAAAAACCAAACTTGTCGATGAAACGGGAAATCGTTGATAACGAAAAATATTTTTATTCAATATTCAAAATAAAACATTTATAATAGATTTGGACGGGTACGTGCTTTACGAAAACGCTTTTTCTACAAATTTACAAAGAATTAAAACATCTGATTTAGCTGTCAAACAAGTCGCTAACGCAAAGGATACGGAGAATTGTTATAAAATGGTGGATGAACCGAATAAATACTCTAACGAAAAAGATCGTTATTAAAATATTGCACTTCAAAAGTCTTTCTTCGTCCTTTATTTTATAAAAGATTGCGAGCGGTTATTGCATTATTCAGAGAAAAAAGTGGCTACCATAAAATATAAAGTGTGCCTGACCCGAAACTGTATAGATATCGTGCTTATCGCAAGGCGCTTTTTTAACAGAAGTCCAGGAAATCGACCATAGCGGCATCCAAAATCAGTATTTTTACGAATAAAAAATAATTAAAACAAAGCAAAAAGTTACCACAATATGCACAAAAATTTTCATATTGATAACTAAAATGTCTGTACAGGAAAAATTCGGGGGAATCCACTTTATTCGGCCTACTCTCCCATATATCCCTATAAGGTATTCGCGGCTTTGTATCTTTGGATGAGCCCAAATTGTTAAAGATGGAAAAAAAACCGAAACTACAACTTCAGGCTTATATTTTAATAGACTGACAAATATTTATTATGCAAAGAAAAAACACATTTTAAGTTTCTTGAATCGTACCAAGATAAACACTCGCTGAGATTTGCTTCAACTGTTCGGCCATCTTTGGCCCAGTTTCTAACACCATTTTATAAAAATGCCCACCTGTATTCTGTAATAAAAGACTCGGATGATCGTATTCGATCACACGTCCAGCATCCATCACAAGCACTTTATCTGAATCCATAATCGTATTTAAACGATGCGCTATCGTCAGAACGGTGCATTGATTGAATTTTCGCCGAATTGTTTGCTGAATCAAAGCATCAGTTCTACAAGATTCCAATCGATTATTAGAAATAAATTAGAAAATTGAAAACTGTCTACCGTGGATCAACGTTTGCTGTAGCTTCATCCAGTATCAAAATCTTATTATTACGTAAAATCGCCCGTGCCAAACAAACCAATTGTCTTTGGCCTACACTGAAATTACTACCACCTTCCATCACTATGTCGTTCAAACTAACGACCGAATCCTTCAGTTCAACCTCATCTAAAGCACTCCATAACGTTGGATCGTCGAATTCATCGAACGGATCGAGATTGTAACGTAAAGTTGCTGAGAACAAGACCGGTTCTTGTGGAATTATCGATATCTTCCGCCTCAAACAATCCAAGGAAACACACTTCGTATCCACATCGTCGATATAAATAGCACCATCAATCGGTGCTAAGCGAAATAGTGCTGAAATCAGGGATGATTTACCTGCGCCAGTCCGTCCAACAATTCCCACCTGAAAATTCATTGTAATTCGTGTTTAAACACCCACAAATTATACTCACTTTACTGCCAGATGTTATTTCGATATTCAGCGACTTCAAGACTGGCTCATCTGATTCGCTATATTTTAACGATAAATTTTGGAAAATTACACGCCCTTGATTCGGCCACTTTTTATCTAATTGATCATCTTTTGGAGATTTTGGAAATTTTCGTTCGTTGTCGAGTTTCGTGTATTCCATCACACGTTCGACGCTTGTCAATTGATTAACAACCTCGGAGGCTTGCCGCATGCCGTATTGAAGGTTTCCGGCTAGAATCAGCGATTGTGAGATTGCTAAACCCATAAAACTAGGACTAATCTCGCTATCTACAATTGCAATTAATCATTATTTAAAAATTTTTAAAAATCCCAAAACCTCACATAAACTGATGATTATAAAGCTGAAGATGACGATCGCGACGAACACAACTGAGATCAGATCTAACCAAAGACAAAAACAGATAGTCGTAGATACGGTCAAGAACCAGGCGGATGTGTGCGCGTCCTGGTGTTGGTCGAATTGTTTCTTCAACATCTCCTCAGCTTGTGAAGCTCTGATTGTGGTTATGCCATAAAGTGAGGAGTTCACGTGAGAGAATACCGGCGATTTGGCTGTAATTCATCAAAATTACTAAATTATCCAGAGAAATTTGAAGTCAACTCACTAATTCCCTCCAAATGTCTAACATCCTTTGCTAAAATAATATACCAGCTTCTCATTTTTAAGAATAGAAAACCCAGTACTATGATCGCAATAATCATATAATAATTCGCTAAGGCGACCATCACCAAAATCCCAGACATAGCTAAAAGGACCTACAATTTACGAGAATTTATTGATACAATTATAATGGTGATCAAATAACGGACTTGTATCGCGTTAAACAGGAATCTTGATAGCATTTCATCGATGGCACCCATATCTTTCGCAAAACGATTCAAGACACGTCCACTGGGATTCGTATCGAAGAAGCGCATCGGTGCGGCTAATAGCGATTTGAACATTTGATTGTGTAGATTCTTCGAGGCATTCATTGCCATTTTGAAATAGACAACCGATCGAATCAATGTGAAAACGATAGCGGCCACAATGAAGCCAACATAAATATAAATTGAGACGCTCGTTTTCAATAAATGATACGCTTGACCGTTCACTGTGATCTCATCGATCATTTCATCATACCAATTCGCTTCGGTATAATTTGATTCGAATTGTGGCGTTTGGTGTTGTATGATGTGTTCCTCGCGTAGCGCTTCTTGTTGCGTCCTGAAATGCAGAGTTGTTGCTTTTGTTAATTGAAAATTGTTGTGATTTTCAGCATACAATGAAAGCAAGCTAAATTGGCATTTCATGCACTTGTCTATAGTCTTAATAACCGATTTTCACATAACTCAAATTTAGAATTTTTATATAATACTAAAGACGATAGCAGCACGCCAGGCATTTATATTCTACTCCAAATAAAGTTGTTGAACATTATTTTTAGTATCCTCCAGTGAAAGCAAAAATCACTAGTGAAGAGAAGTAACACTAAGGGTGCGTGCATGTCGAAGATATCTCACTGCGATACCTCGATACCTCGATGCCAGACCAAAACCATGTTTTCAAATGGGAGTGTGCATAGCGAAGATGTTTTCTGCGCTACATCGCGGTCTACATAGAGGTTTAAAGCGAGGCTTGAAGGTCGACATCCATGTATCCATGTGGGCTTGACTGTGATTGGTCAAATCACATTTGACATTTGATTTTAAAATCAACATCATAATACCTATTACTTAAATTATTAATTAAATTTATGTCATACGTGTAAGGATATTATTGAACCATTAATAGATATCAAAACGATCGCATTAATAAGCAAATAATAATTGTTTACTTGACGACGGACAGTTATTAAAAATGTGATCATAACCTCAATTTTTCAGATGAAGAAAAATTAAAAAAACAAAACGAAAATAAATTTAAATTGCTTCTTTTACTTATGGCATGAATGCATCACGGGCGTTATTTGCCTCATAACGCTCTTGGTACATTAATGACTACAATAAATAATTAATTTAATATTTGTAATCACGTTCTCGAAAACGGCTCTAACGATTTCGATCAAAGTTGGAATATAGTGGTTTATGGGGGTAAAAAATTCATCTAGCTAGGTCTCATATCCGGGAAAATCCGTTTTCTCTGTAAAAAAAAACACATTCTTTTGTGTTATATCTTTTTTTATGAATTTAAAATCATGGGCTGCGAATGGTGTCGATAGGGAGATGCGTTTCTTTTTATATTATTAGTTAAACATTTCTGATTGAATTTTATTCTTGTTAATTTAATTTAATTTTTGAAAAAGTAGGTGACTGTGTTCGACACATCGAAAATTCCAGTTAACGAAGTTCGACTGTAATTAATTAATAATAATGTACCGTCCGATTCGGCAATATTGTTAATTTTCAAAAATATCAATTCCCACGTTTATTTATAAATTAATTATTTATTATAGTAATTAATGTATCAAGGGCGTTATGAGACAAATAACGCCCGTGATGCATTCATGCCATAAGTAAAAGCAATTTAAATTCATTTTTGTTTTTTTTTTGTAATTTTTCTTCATCTGAAATATGGAGGGTAGAGGTAAGGAGCACAATCTCTGTGTTACAAAAGTGGCCCTCAAATTGCAGCAAATTAGGATGGCGCTGGTGTTCCAGAGGACCGTTTTTAATATGGGGGGTGGAGGTAAGCAAACTTCACTTTATATATTGCCACCAATTGCGGCCAAGTTCATACCATACCCTCCGCTACACCAACGCCTCCTTATTTAATGCTATTTTGGGGCCATTTTTTGAACCAAACAGCCATAAGAGATTGTGCTCCTTACCTCTACCCTCCATACTTTAAACCTCTATGTAGACCGCGATGTAGCACAGAAAACATCTTCGCTATGCACACTCCCATTTGAAAACATGGTTTTGGTCTGGCATCGAGGTATCGATGTAAGCGGCGAGGCATCGAGGCATCGAGGTATCGCAGTGAGATATCTTTGACATGTGCACACCCTAAAGTGTCACTTCTCTTCACTAGTGATGGTAAAACCATGAAGATATTAGTAAAGCAGAGTGACTTGAGAAAACGTATGCATACAAAACTATTCAACACCCTTTCCAAGAATAGTTGCTTTCTAAACATCGAAGTGCCAACATCGATTTTAAAAACTTTATTAAATTATTCGTGAAACTATGCATCGTAAACAGAACTAATCTTTTATTAAAACGCTCTATCTAGTAAACTAAGATTCCTCGTAGTTGTTTGATTAGCTGATGTTTGAATTAAAGCAAAAACAATTCAAGTCAGAACCAGAAATTATTCGATTAACTTTCTCAAGCCAAGATGCTAAAACGAAACTAATTGTTAAAGAAAAATCACAATACAATTCAAATTGTGAACAAATAGAGAATGATTTTTTTTAAGATTCTCTGGACTGAAAATTATAAAAAACGCAAAAACATCGTCTTTGCTCAAATTATATTTAATAAACGCTCCAATCCTTTCCTTGCTGCCGTTCTTACGGAATAGTCCCGTGTTTTTATGTATTTTGTAGGCTAAATCTCTCAGACCCGGACGAGTGAAGACCGAATTTTAGATGCTGTTTCAGGCTCATCAAAGTCCGCTCAAATTCAACTTTGATTTAAAAGTTAAACGTATGGTGGATGCGCCTTATTGCTAAACAGAATAAAACTTAATTGGCCAACAAACAAAACTTACCATAATGTAACCCAAAAATCCGCTCCACAATAAGCCAATTGACGCAATAATAAAACAAGACATAAACCGAAAATTGCACAACAATTGCCTGATGCTCGTATATAGTCCTTGAATGGTGTTGCATCCTTCGATGCCATTTCCTCTTCATTATCTTCACCATCATCAAAACTGCGACTTTCCGAAATACTACTCTTTAAAATAAAACCGAATAATAATCACAGCAATATTAGTAATCTTATAACATACTGATGTCGATACAAATGATGCCTTTCTCACTAGTGTGGAGTTCTCTGGCGGTTCATCCACTTCCGTTT
The DNA here is from genome assembly GCA_021725515.1 of Epicauta chinensis. Lineage (NCBI taxonomy): Eukaryota > Metazoa > Arthropoda > Insecta > Coleoptera > Meloidae > Epicauta > Epicauta chinensis. Next base: position 828,632 of record JAEDXX010000041.1, read on the forward strand.
CATTATGTGTTGCTAACAATTTCGAGAAACCCAAATCGCTCGAAGAGATCTCTTCGTAAGTACCTTGCGCTTCAATTCGGCCCTATTTCACATGAATCTTACACAAAACATTTACAATTACAAATACAATTTTACCTCATTAATAACAACGATATAATCGGCTTTTTGTAGATATTGCAATTGATGTGTCACCAGAATTCTCGTTTTTCCTTTAAGAAATTTCACAATACATTCATCGAATAACTGCCGGCCGACATGTGTATCAACCGCTGATAATGGATCATCTAACAGATAAATATCAGCATCACGATATACGGCTCTGGCTAGATTGATTCGTGCCCGTTGACCACCACTCAAACTAACACCCCGTTCGCCGACCATTGTCCGGTCGCCTTGCGGAAACTGTTCGAAATCCTTACGTAAAGCACACACCCTCACAATTGTACTATAATGACTTCTATCGTAATCCAAACCAAATAGGATATTATTACGGACTGTTGCGGCAAACAGCCACGGTTCTTGGGATGCATACGACAACTGGCCGCCAATTGAAATCGTCCCATCATTCGGTAACAGTTCACCTATGAGTAATTGTAGAAGTGATGATTTACCAGCACCAACCGGTCCGATAATTGCACATAATTTGCCTTCTGGTATTTCCAAATTCAATTGTTTTAATGTCTCAAATGGTGGTGTCCAGCAGGCCGTTACATTCTTCAAACTAATCCCCATTTGTTGTTGTTTCTTTATTGACGATTCCGGTTTCTCTTCCATCACCAAAAAATCTTTTAAACGTTTAATCGATACTAAAGATTCCGCCCCAAATGTTACTGCTAATGGATAGTAAAAAGCCGTTGCTAATTGTAATAAATTTATGAATCGTGCTAATGAAAATACTTGTTCCGGTTTGATGAAATTACCAAGTAATGAATAACAGATTACAGTAAAACATAATGTGGGCCGTTCAATAAGTCGCTTACAACTTAGGAAAATACCACTTAAATACAAAGCTTTCGTTAACTTGTTGATTTCTTTTCGACGTGCAAATTCGATGATTTTCTCAAATGGTTTCTCCCACGCATACATTTTGATCACTTGTATACCGGCAATTACTTCGCTCATCATTTTAATACGATTATCGGTCCGTTCGGCCACTTGTAGACGCAATTTAGATGTCAATTTACCCAAATATCCTGCAATTGTGCCACATACCGTGTAATAAAAACGTCAAAGTAACCGTGTATTTTGGGGGTCGATATCATGTATATAGAAGGATTTTTTAGAATTTTATATCCTGAAATCGCTAATTTATGTGTTAGTTTGACTTTTAGAGGTCTTATGGTGCTATATATGGCGCCACATTGGAGATCATACCATTTTGCAAATGTATTTATAGAGGTCGCGAAATAATAAATTCAAGCCGCATTAATTAAGTAGCTGTAATTTTAATCTCTCATCCGAGTGCCTACTCTTTTCTCACACGCCTTTTTGCACTGATTTTCTGAAGGAAACGAAAACTATTTAAAAATAATAACCAAACAGTAGAATATCGGATATTTTTGCACCGTCGACGAGAAACAAAATTATTGACTGCCCAAAATGCACGGTAAAATATAGCTCTTTGGGCTCTCCTCATTCAAGCTTAATTCTTGTTGAGTCTGGTAAAGCCGTTTTCGCCACGATTTCTCGTTTGACTACCGAAAATAAAGGAAACATCCGTAAATTTGCAAAACTGCAAAAACGGTTTTTCCACAGACTCCAGTGTCCAGTCACCGAGAAGCTTAGCAAAATGCAATAATGAAAAGCTTGAGCAGTTCCAGAGACACTGGACTGTTTGTCCACAAGAATAGCTCTCAGCCTCTGTAGCCACAAACCTTGTACGGGAATTGTGAATATCACCATCGACACAACACCGGCCAACGCCGAAATACCGACTTGTTGCCACATGAAATACGTTAATACAACCACTTGTATTGGCATGATCCACAGGTAATGTAATACTGTTGCGGCCATATCGAATCGTTGTACATCATTCGATAATAAATTGATAACTTGCCCGGTAGCCGTCTGACCCAACGATTTCCTATTCAATCTTAACATCTTTCGATAGACCAACGATGATACGGCAATACGTAACCGCATCCCAATTAGAGATTGCCCGAATTCGATATGATGCCTTAGAAATATCATCAATACCGATTGTATCAGCAGAATCCCGCCAATGATGTATTTGTCTTTTTCCGTCTCGTTGCCGGCGAAATTATCAAACAGGGCGATAAAGTATGCCAAGACTACTGGTTGAGCTGAACTGTAGAATTATTTTTTTATGGATTATCTGGGCAGTGAGAAACTTCAAGTATTACCTAAGAACGACCGTTTGAACGAACGTCAAGAAACCAAAAAGCATGTATTTCCATATAAAAGTCTTAATAATTGCTCGTAATAGACTCGGTGATTTTGATTGTAATTTACTTTTAGCTAATTCCTTCTCCCAGTTCTTCTCCAATTGATTCGTTAATTGTTCGGATTGATCGCATGTTACAGTTCGATACAGATCGCTCACTTTCAGACCTTTTTTGGTGCCTTTATAGCACAGTTTTACCATCCAACTGGAAATAAACATAACAATTGCCAATTATGAATGATAATAAATGGTTCACGGTTAATTTTAATGCGTCAAACTGCCTGTGTAGCTAATTATGGATTAAAACAGAGTTGTTGTGCTGCAACTATCTGTTTTGTCGGTGAATTGACAGAAAGCGCAGCTTCTTTTTATAAGAAGACAACAGAAATGTCACGAAATTCTAGCTTCTAGACATAGACGATCAGCAATCGAAAATACAGATTTCTATAAGTAAGACAAAGATGACAAGATAGTCCACAGATTGCAAGAACTGGTCGATACTTCCAGGCAAGTGCAACAAAGATCGAACTCTATTGCTTAAAAAGGGACAAAATCAGTAGCCAAAAGTACGTGTAAACTCTCAGTACCATATGAATTTAAAAAAGCAAAGATCGATATAAAAATATTCCATAGAAATAGGAAACAAAAACTGAGTGTGATCATGATAGGATCGAATGATATACCACAGAAATAGTCGAATATAATAAAATAGAAAACTGAATGAGTGAGACAAAGAGCGAATACGGTCCCATCAAATGGAAAAATTAATATACTTCTCTTTAGGGTCACTGTTGGATTTAGGTTTAATCCCGTGAAATTTTACGGACACCTAAAGTTAAAAAAGAATATTGAGTTTCATAAAACAATTGAGCAAAGGGCGCCATATGACACCAGACCTAAGCCGGTATTGTGTTTAAATCCTACGTTGCTGCGGACCACTTGTGTGTTGGCCTTAAAGTGGTGTGTGTAGGTATTGTCTGCTTCCTTAACAAATGCATACGAGACAGGACAAGAAAAGAATTTGTGTAACGCAATAAACTGAAAACAGTAAACAAGGACGTTTTTTTTTATTATCTATCGCTTAAATATCAATTTGGAAATACGCGACCATAATTATAATAATTATTGATTATTTATCAACAACAGTTTTTCTAATGCGATAAAATAAAAAAATAAAAACAGAAAAATAACTATACTTTTCAGGCCAATTATTTAGTCGATTATTAAGTCTGAAAATTTAACAGCTACATGAATGATTCTACATCCAGGTCAGGTCAAGTCAAATAATATAAAGTATCTTTAAAATATCTCATGAATATTCTTGGTAAAGTCTAATTTATGCAGAAATCTGCAAATTGGTTAAATTACGATAATTTTTAAGACTGAAATATCAGATTTTGGAAAATTTCCGATAGAAATGATAAGAATCTAATAAAAATTCAATACAAACGAATTCTTTAGCTCCGTCGAAATTTCACTGGAGCTAAAGAATTCGTTTAATGCTTAAGCCAGTTATTCACTTTAATTCTTTATTATGTTTAACGTAAAACCATTAATTGACTCACCCGAAAAATAGTTTAGAAACGATATTAGCCCTTTGCCGGGGATTATCGCGTTTTATTACGAATCCAGAATTCATGCCGATCGAGTTGATAGAGTTTCTACAACTGATTAAGAACTAAGCACTCGTCCAACTCAACAAATCTTGAACTCCTATATCTTTTCCAAATGTGTAGACATAGTAGACGGTAATCGTCTACTATGGAGTTGGAAAATTGTCGTTAAAGCGGTATTATTTTACCAAGGTGGGGTTTATACGTATTTCTGGGATACAAGGGATAAGCGCTACAATTAGAACTATTAATAATTGTTTATTATACACGCAATTTCAACATTTATTTAAGAATACAGCTAAATAACAGTTTAAAAATTATATGCAGAATACTTTATAAATATAAAATGAGTTATTATTAATTTGTAGGTGATAGAAGTAACAAGATAAGAAAACAGTTAGATAAGAAATACAACAATAATACAACAGAAGTGGCTAGTACAGAGATATATTAACGATTAAACGGCGATAAAAAAAATTATGTAAAAATATATTTACTTATATTATTTTATTTAAAACGTTCTATTTCTTCGTGAACCTATATATGTATTTATATAAATTAAACAGTTTTAGATTTGCTTTCGTAATGATCCTTGGCGACTCTTCGCAATAGCTCTTCAACGGCCGGTCCTTATTCGGCCACCATACCAGTCAAACGACCATCGGGATTCTGTAGGAGCAAATGCGGTACACCGTATTCAACTAAACGTCCCTTATCCATCACCATCACTTTATCTGAATCCATGATCGTATTCAAACGATGCGCCACAGTTAATACCGTACAATCAGCAAATTTCGTACGTATCGTTTTTTGAATTAAAGCATCGGTTTGTGGATCCACATTAGCTGTTGCCTCATCTAACATCAATATTTTATTATTACGTACAATTGCACGTGCTAAACAAATCAATTGCCGTTGTCCAACACTATAATTAGCACCACGATCCAACACATGATTCTCTAAACGATCATATATTTTTGCTGGATCTTTCAATTCAACATCCTCCAATGCACGATACAATACATCATCCGGATATTCATCGAACGGATCTAAATTATAACGTAATGTACCAGAGAATAGGACGGGATCTTGTGGTATAATCGACACTTTCTTCCGTAATAATTTCAATTGTATCTCTTTTGTACTAATATTATCGATTTCGATTTCACCTTCTAAATTCGCCAAACGGAATAGAGCGGCAATTAATGATGATTTACCAGCACCGGTACGTCCAACAATACCGACTTTTTCAGTCGGTTCGATTTCAACATTCAAATCTTGTATAACCAATGGGGCATCTTCGTCGTAACGTAGACCCATCTTTTTAAAGACGATTTTACCTTGATCGGGCCATTCGATGGGTGGTGTTTTTGGTTTTTCAACGTCTTTCTCTTGTGGCAACATTTGGTATTCCAAGATACGTTCAACGGATGTTAATTGATTTGATACGTCGGCCGATTGACGCATACCCCATTGGATCAGACCGGTTAGAGCGGTACATTGTGAGATGGCCAAACCGATTTGGCCGGCTTGCAAGCCGAGATCTACAAAAACAAACATTAACAATTAGAGATTTCCAAATAAATTTCAATGGGTTTTGCGTTTCAAATTCGCCCAGTTAGCATTATCTTTATGGACAATTCCATTAAGTTATAACACATTGACTGTTGCGTTTATAATACAGCAAATTTTATGATGATTTCATGGTCGAATTACTTTATAATTTTGCTACAATTTTAACAAAATTAAATTTACGACAATTTTTACTTCCCACATAAATTCTTTTACGGACATTGTGTGTGACTTTCGGTCTTTGATCTAGATCAGAAATTCTTAAACTTTTTTCTCGTAAGAACCTTTTTGTAACTTGACCGAACAGAATTTGAAAATGTCCCTTAAAAATCCCTAAAATCTTTTGAGGGCTCCATGCAGCGCAAATAAAGAGCCTCTGATCTAGGTCCATAAATAAAAAATTCTTGGTTTAAATGGCAACAATAATTCTGTAGATTATAAAAAGTCAGTTCGCTATAATATCGTTGCAGAATTTGCCCAACTGTACTTGTAAATAGGCAGCACTTCAAAAGGATTCTGGCTATTAGCATGTTAAAACAAAACGATCTTAACATTGAAGAATAAATGTAAACTTTTTGGATTAATTTTTATAGGAAAGGGGTTGGACCTGAAGTTGAAAAAAAATGAAAGTGCACGGTTTTTTTCTCTGCCGTTGCCTGAAGGCACGATTTTTTTCTGCATTTCACTTATCTCAAAACAATATTCAGGCGCCGCTTCGGGGACTTAGTCAGTAGAATAACAGAATTTTTGAAGTTAATTTTATGTCGTTACATAAGTTTGCAGTACAAGCAATAAACTGCATCAAAAAAATCAACTATTTTTTTTCCCCAAAAAGTATCCTCCAAATATGATACAGGATGTCGAAAAAATTATCCTGCGAAAATATCAGCTCTTAATTTTAATTTTCCATTTAATTAACATGGGAAAAATGTTTCTTCAAGATTTGGAATTTTGTAACTCTTTAATTGTTTATCAGACTGATAAGACCAATGCACACACACTCTTGTAGGAAATTCAACGCATTACAAAAAATATCTCTTATAATTTTTTGATAAATTTACTGTTTAAAAAGTTATTGAAGCTTAAAGTGAAATTCACCAGAATTTTGAAGGAAATTTTACTTTTTTGGTGAGTTTATCAAACTAATCGCCAATTTTTACCCTAAATTATTTGTTTCAGTCTTTTTGAAATTCTAAGAATATCTTCAATCCATTTGATTGATAGTTTTGTCCAAAAAATCTTGATCTAGACGCTTTTCTTGATATAAACATTTTAAAAATATTAATCTTTATTATCAAATATTATTATATTTATGATCTAGGATTTTTTTTCTGCATTAATAATATCTCAATTTTATATAGTTAAAATCATAATTATAAATTGTTGCTTGAAAATATTTTTTAAACTATTTATTTAATTAAAGTACTATCTGACTAAAATTTTTGGTCCCGAATTTAATGGATGACTCTTTTTATAATTTAAGAGTACGTTAATAAAATTCATAAGGTTAGGAATCATTTGCCACTGGTCTTTCAATTTTTCAAATTTGAAGCGTATTATTTTGATGGGTATGTATAAATGTCTAAATTTTCTTCTAAAATCAATTTTATATCTTGCAGAAATATCATCAGAGAAACGATTATAAAGAATTTCTAGAACTTTCATCGAATTTTTTCGGGAGCTAATCCAACAGACCAAATTGTCTTCAAAATTCTAGGAGATGTCTTCGTCATTTTTGCATTTTTATTGTCACGAATTATTTGAAAACAATTGATTATAAAACTACCAATTATATGCACTGAAGATACTCTCAGAATTCCAAAAAGACTTTGAAACCAACAATTTAGGGCAAAATTTGGCAATTAGTTTGATAAATTCACCAAAAAAGTGAAGATATTTCAAAAATTCAGGTGAATTCAAATAACTTTTGAAAGAGTAAATTTCGCAAAAAATTATAAGAGACACTTTTTGTAGTGCGTTGAATTTCCTACAAGAGTGTGCATTGGTTATCAGTTATCAGTCTGATAAACAATTAAAGAGTTACAAAATTCCAAATCTTGAAGAAACATTTTTCCCATGTTAATTAAATGGAAAAAATCCTGTTAATATTAAAATTAAGAGCTGATATTTTCACAGGCCATTTTTTCGACATCCTCAACAATATTTGTGGGGTACTTGTTTTTGACATAGTCTAATAGCAAATATTTATTATTGATCTTACGTTTAATTAATGATTATACGTAAAATTGTTGAAGAAAGGGGGGACGTGTAAAGGGGCCGCTTATAAATAAACTGCATGCGGGCAGCAAAGTCCTTAGCACCGGGACTGACAATATTCATATATAATTTAACGCCATTTATTCTATATAAGCCATTTCCCACTCACTGATTCACTGACTGACTCATCATGATATCTCCGAAACTATCAGTCCGATCAACTTTAAATTTGGCACATATATTCCTTTTATGATGTAGACGCTCACTAAGAAAGGTTTTTTGAAAATTCAACCCCTAAGGAGATTAAATCGGGCATTAAAGTCTCAATATGTTGGAATATAGGCAGGTGTTTTGACAAGCGGGTACCCCAGTGTACTCGACCGCATCGCTGGCCGCTTTTGGAAATAAGTTTTGATAATTTAGCAGTATCATTTTAAAATGACAGAGAGTCTAACATCACTTTCTTTGACGTTTTACAATTAAACAATAATTTGTTCAAACATTTATGGTTTAATTAATAGAATTAATATTGTTAACTTTATGAATATAAAATGTACGTCGATCAATGACACCAATTTTAGACGCTAGTGTTTATTTTACACAGTTGGCGGAACTGACAGAGTAGAAGCGTTTCCCCTCACGGCATCCTACAATTTCATCACGCTTTGAAAAAAAAATTATTACTCATGCGCGCCTAAAGAAGTTTCACTTCAAAAAAACTAGGTAGGCTACAAGAGAAGTTAGTTTTTTTTTTTCGAGATTAATGATTTTTTTTTAAGATGTGAATAAATTGGCTTTTAGACGAGAATCCGTGGTCGTCAACGTGTTAGGGTTGTATGCTTATAAAATAGGGTGAATTTGATTAGCAAACAAAAAAATCTGTTAACTTCTACTACTTACTTTCTCCAAACGTTAAGAAACTGAATGTTACAATGGCGATCATGAAGAAGACGAGAAAATCTAAATAGAAAGCGAATGCAGCACTAGCGGCAATATACATGAACCAAGCGCTACTATGGTAGTCCTGATGTTTATCGAAATCATTCCGTAGGATTGTTTGTGCTTGGAAAGCTCGAATTGTTGTTAAACCTTGTAGAGTTGCATTTAAATGTGTAAAAACAGGACTACGCACTAAAAAAAAAAAACAAGAAAACCGTTTCAATTAATTATCATTATAATTCTAATATTAGATATAAATAACTTACTCATTCCTTCGAGTTTCTTTAAAGCAATCGATGTTCTCAAGAAAATCATACGAATCACCAAGAACATACAAGAAACAAATCCAACCAATATCAAGAAATATGGACTGACAATACCAACTAAAATCAACGATCCAATTAATGTTAGAATACTTTGTCCAGCATCGAGTATAGCTTTTGGTAGAATCTCATCAACAACACCCATATCTTTCGAAAAACGATTCAATATACGTCCACTTGGATTCGTATCAAAGAATCTCATTGTAGCATAGATGACTTTATTGAAAAGACCATCATGTAATTTCTTCGAACATAATAATGTTAAATTGTAGAAGATCAATGAACGTGATAATGTTATTATAAATAGTGCAGCAACTAAACCACCATAAACATACAAACATAGATCTGTTGGCCAATTATTGATTTCATCATCACCATTTACAATTGTTGATTGATTGGCAGCGGCACGTTGTTCTTCAACATTTGTAAAGAAACTAACGAAATAATCAACACCACTAGCTGCCGTTTGTGCCAATACATATAAAAACAACACAAACCAAACGAAAATAAAATGACTGCCACTCGATAGATATTTTAAGAATAATGAACCGGTGACACGACCATAAACTAATTCTTCTTGTAGATTCGTTTGTTTGGTTGTTGGTTCTTTTAATGGTGTTTCTAAATCACTTTCATCTTCACTAATCGAACTGGCTACAGACATTTTCTTTTGTATCGATCGGCGACGTTGCTCCTCCAATTTCTTCTCTTCACTCTCCTTATCGACAGGTTCGGCGCCCAATAATTTGGCGTATTGTGAATTACCATTGACTAATGTGGTGTAAGTACCGATATCTTCAATTGTGCCCTAAACAAACAAATTTATATATAAAAATAAAATCGATTATTATTAAAATAATTGTAAATATTACGTTACGTAAGATGAGGACTTGCGGTGCATTCTTCAAATAGTACACCTGATGCGTAACCAAAATCCTCGTTTTATTCGATAAATAACCGTTAATACACTTCTCGTAGAGATGTTTAGAAACGTGCACATCTACAGCCGATAATGGATCATCTAATAGATAAATATCAGCGTCACGGTAAACGGCACGTGCCAAATTGATACGTGCCTTCTGTCCACCACTTAGTGATGCACCACGATCACCAACCACCGTTAAATCACCTTCAGTGAATTGTTTGAAATCCTGTTCTAAGGCACAAGCATGTACAACTTCATTGTAACGTTTCTTATTATATTCTTGTCCAAATAAGATATTTTGACGGACAGTAGCCGCAAATATCCATGGTTCTTGTGATGCATACGATACAGTACCATTAACACTAATTGTACCATTCGATACAACTAATTCGCCTAATACAGTTTGTAATAATGAACTTTTACCACTACCAACTGGTCCAATTATGCCCAATAATTGTCTAGGTGGTACCGATACATTTATATTAATTAAATTGTCCTCTTTACTATTAATATCCCATTTAGCTGAGACATTTTCTAATGAAACTGGCATCTTATCACCTTTCGATTTATGTTGTAATTCAATGAATTCCTCATTCACCATAAAACCTTGTAGACGATTAATTGCAACTAAACATTCAGCACATTCAGATACACCACGTACAAACATACTAGACATTGATTGGGCTAAATTATTAAAGAATGACATAAAGACGAACACTTTTGATGCAGTGATTGGTTCACCAGTTAAGGCCATTGTAAGTAATACACAAAATAGGGCTGCTCTTGTTGTAAATAAATTAAATGTCATATAAAGGCCACGTACATAAGCCGCTTTAATTGTTATCTTTAATTCAGCTTTACGTGCGAAATGTATGATTTTTGTAAACGGTATCTCCCAGGCGTACATCTTTATCACTTGTATACCACTAATAAGTTCATCCATAAGACGTACACGTTCATCGGTTCTTGATGCCATTTGTTTACGGTAAATTGCCGATAATTTACCAGTAAAACCTACAAAATTCAATAATAATAATAATACAAACAAATTTTATAATTGTTGATAATAAAAACGTACTCTGTATTGGCACAACGAATACCATTGGTAAAATTCCGATAACACCCGGCCAACCGGCTTCAGCGTACAGAAAGTATGTTATAATAACAGCTGATAATGGGGCGACCCACATATAATGGATTAAAATCGACACAAGATCGAAACGGCTCACATCATTCGATACTAGATTGACAATTTTACCAGATGCAGTATCGGCTAAGGCAGCTTTACTTAAGCGTAATGACTGTAAAAAAAAATACAAAATATGATTTTATCAATTTAAAAAAAAAAAGACAGGTTAATTATACTTTTCTATAAACAAGTGCACAACAGGCCGCTCTAAGTTTCATACCATAATGGAAACAACCCATAATATATTGATTGTTAAGTAATACAGTTAATGCATTTAATATAACAACAGCACCAGCATACCATAGTGCATCAGTCTTATCAGTTGTACTATCAGGCCGAAAATATTCCAATAATTTACCTAACATCAACGGTTGGGCTACACGTATTAAAATCTCTTGTACAAATAATACAGCACCTAAATATAAGTACTCTGGCCAAAATGTCTTTACTAATACTTTTAATAGGCTCGGTTTTTTCTTCGATACTTTTATACTTTCCATATGTTTGAGCCATGTTCTAAAATTATCAATTAATTCAATTATAATTGGATAAACTTAAATCAATTGTAATAATACCTTTCGAGACGATCACCTAACGAGGTACTTCTATCACTTTTTATTGGTCTATAGAGATCTACGACATCTAAGGTTTTTCGGAAACCTTTGGCAAACATTCGAAACGTATACCTGAAAAAAAAAGAAAAAAAAACAATAAGAATCGAGTTCCATTTAAATAAAAATTTGTTGATAATCAAGTTTTGCACTTGGAGCCTAATATGCAGCAGATGTTGTTGGTTAAACTGCACGTAGGCATGGTGAGTCATCGATTTTTTGGTCGAATTTGGAACAGAATAAAACCAGAAAGAATTTTCGGTAATCTATATGAAAAATTCAATAGGAAATACTGAAAATGGATCCAAATTGCATTGTTTTGCAAATTAATCAATCAATCTGATATTAGATGAAAATTCCTGATTCTAATAATCTTTGATGGATAGGAGACGCTTCTAAAGGACATGTTTTTTTTTCGTGGTTGGTCTCAAATTTAAGGGTGAAGTGGTGGTTAAAGTTCGCCCTGCAAAATTAGTTTATTCGGTGGTTTAAAAAATCAATAATTCGGGCCTTTAAAGGTCGGGTTTCGCAGCTGGATTAGTTCCAGAACTGTAGCTATTTATCACTTTTTCCTGCTCCGTAATTGATTTTTTTACATAAATAGCAGATTGATTATTCTCGCTTCCAAAATTTTCATTTGAATTCGACAAATATTGTCTAAGTTACAGGACATGTTTTTTGAACTTTTAACAAGATTTTTCACAGCACCGAATCGATTAATAATTTTCATTTTATAAGCAATTTAATTTGCATCGAAAAACGAAATTTGATGTTCTTTGAAAAGCCGCGATTTTGTTTATAATTAATATTTTTCATATTCCTTCGAACAATTTCTAGCGACGTTGAAAATTGGCCCTCCTAA